>JAWZYT010003987.1:0-22500 GCA_034508575.1 Petrolisthes manimaculis | reverse complement strand
TATTATATGGGGATAATACAGTGTTTTTACAGCATATCTGGAACAAATCATTTCAACCTAATTATTCCAAGCAACAGGCCAGCCACCATTAGTTTTGTTAATGTGGTACTGTTTTCTGGAATTCTTTGGAGCAATCAAGGCACTCTAATTTTCCAACACTGCATTACTTCCTTTAAGAGTGCCATACATAGTTCACGGATTGGATGCCACTGATATCCTCCCTCCCCCTATTAAAATATACCATGAAACAGAGTCTTGTGTACACGTTCTCAGCATTTGAATAGGAGATAGTTGTGCTTAAGGCGTCTTCTATTTATGCCACTTGATCAACCCGGGTTGGATGGTGTAAATAGAACACGCCGACCACCAACCCGGGTTGATTTTCCTTTGTTTGTAAACATTAATAGACATTTCCCTCAAATGTTACTGATTAGGGTACTCATGCCACTTCAAAATCATATTTCCTTTATGTATTTTGAAGATAATGTCTCGTGTTATGCTAAAATGTCATATGTATTTTTGTAAGAGGGCTTACCAGTGTTTGTTTTTGGCGCGTCAGCTGTGAGCAACCTGTAAAAGTTGCCAGATACCGCCACGTAACCCTGCTATTGCACTGGGTTGGTCCTGGTTGCTCTGAGAGCAACCCGGGTTGGGGTGAACCGGGTTGACTGGTGTAAATAGAACATGCCAAATCGACGATTCAAGCAACCGGGTTGCCTGACCAGGGTTGATATGGCATAAATAGAAGACGCCTTTAGTAGCATCATTTGGACGGCTAACTAAGGTGACTGACAATACGACACTAATAATTTTCTTCCGAGTTTAGAACCAGACAGATTGGGTTATACTGGGTTTTAAAACCATAGGACTGCAAATATACTCTCTCTCTCTCTCTCTCTCTCTCTCTCTCTCTCTCTCTCTCTCTCTTCTTGTGGTCAAATATTGGTGGCGACTGGGTGATTCCCCACAACCAACCCATGCTAGGAAATAGCCTACATTCATATTCGTGTCAGGGGTATGTTTTGTAACCTAGTTTGGACGAATCAATACTTCTTCAGTTTGACCACACACACACACACACACACACACACACACACACACACATACACACACACACACACACACACACACACACACACACACATACACACACACACACACACACACACACACACACACACACACACACACACACACACACACACACACACACATACACATACAGGAAAATCTTCAAACTGGATTTCTAAATTCGTTGAACAGGAATATAAAAGGTCAGGGTTTCTTTGGTCACAGGAAAACGTTACCAGTACTGAAAAAGGATAAAACAAAATTTCCCCATCCCCTTCTCTTTTTATATTTATCTCTCTATCTATCTTTCTCTATTTATCTATCGATCTTTCTGAATGTGTGTTTAGGGCGAAGGTGTATGCAAAGGCGAGCACTTGTGTGTTTGTGTATACGGGTGTATGTGTACGTGTGTATATGGGTGTATACAGTATATGTATATATGTGTATTGTATGTGTGTGTGTGTGTGTATCTGTGTGTGTTGTATGTGTATTGTATGTGTGTGTATGAAGCCTGCGTGCATGTGTATTCATATGTATGTGTAAGTATACATGCTGGATCCCCTGAGTCCTAACACTTTATAAAAAAAATAAAGAAAAAAACAAAATCCTGTCACACTTTGCAAAATAAACAATAGACTTTTCAACTGTGAGTGTGCCGGCGGGTATACACATGTGAGGGACAAGGATTTACCATAGTGTGTAGCTGCTGGCTGGCTGGCTCACAAATGTTCAACCTACCTACCTCTCTATCTTTCTCTGTCGACCTATTCCCCTGTCTACCCTATATACAAACTCTCTACCTACTTTACAAACTCTCTACCTACCTCTCTCTCTACTTATTCCCCTGCCTACCCTATATATAAACTTTCTACCTACCATACAAACTATCTATCTACCCTACAAACTATCTACCTACCTTACAAACTATCTATCTACCCTACAAACTATCTACCTACCTTACAAGCTCTCTACCTACCTCTCTCTATACCTAAATAGAAAAGCCCTTTCATATCTTACAAACTATCTACCTACCTAGCAAACTTTCAACTTACTTTACAAACTATCTACTTACTTTACAAACTCTCTACCTAGCTTCCAAACTATCTATCTATCAACCTTGTAAACTATCTATCTACCTACCTACCTCTCTCTCCACCTACCGATATCTTTCCCTATCTAAGCCCCTATCTACTTTACAAAATATCTACCTACCTTACAACTATCTACCTACCTTACAAACTACAGTATACACCTACCTTACAAACTATATACCTACCTTACAAACTATATACCTACCTTATAAACTATCTACCTACCTACCTACCTCTCCACCCACCTACCTACCTCTCCACCCACCTACCTCTTTCCCTAGCTAAGACCCTACCTACCTTATAAACTATCTACCAACCTTACAAACTATATACTTACCTTACAAACTATATACCAACCTTATAAACTCTCTACCTCCCTAACAAACTATCTACCTACCATACAAACTCTCTACCTACCTTACATACTATCTACCTATCTTACAAACTCTCTACTTACCTTACAAACTCTCTATCAACCTTACAAACTATCTACATATCTTAAAAACTCTCTACCTGCCTCTTCCTCCTGGGGTGAAGTGCTACGAATACCTCTCCAGTATCCCTGCTTGTCATAAAAGGCGACTAAAATGGGGTATTCACTGCTCCAAGTGTCCCTTTATTCTTCATCTGTTACTTTTTGTATTTACTGTCCCATCTCACAATCATCTTGTTCTTTTTCGAGCGCCATATGACCTTGTTGTTGTGACGCTTATTATTACACACACACACAGACACACACACAGACACAGACACACACACAGATACACACACACATCAACTTAATTAAATTGACAACACCACTATAACCCGCCATTGTAATCCCACTTCTTGAAATCCTCCAGTCAGTGTTCTCTTCATGTCTAAATAAAAATTACTGCAATCCCTGTATGGGTAATCCTGCCTTTTATAATCCCCCATCCATTTTTTTCTGAGCACCTTGAAGTGATCCTAATCCCTCAGTGATTAATCCCACCCACCTCTTGAAATCCCACCTCCAACCCACTTTTTTCACCGCCGCCTGCATGGATAACTTGAAGCGACTACAATCCCTCAGTAATCCCTCCGTTGTAGCAGGCAAGGGCGTGCATACAAAAGGCCCTCATTAGAAAAATACCATTAAAACTTGGAGGATTCTGAGCTAACCTGCCTCTGATGAAACGAAGCATATTCCTTGCCTGGATAAATTAGGAGACCCTGATGAAGTATTTACACTGGGTAATGGACGGGGGGGGGGGGAGGGGTTGGAGAGGAGCAAAATGTGTATATCTTTTTTTTATTTTTTTATTATTATTATCATTATTATTATTATCATTATTTTCGCTATCGTTATTGTTATTATTATTGTTATTGTTACTATTATAATTATTAATATTATTACTCTTAGTATTATTATTATTATCAATATTATTACTATTAATAAAAAAATATTATTATTGTTATTATTATTGTTGGCCACCCCCCCGGGGATTAAGGCGTCTGGCAATAGATAGATAGATAGATTATTGTTATTTTTATTGTTTCATGGCAATTTTACCACTGGGATGAAGGAAGGAGAAGATTAAGGTATTTGTGTATCGAGTGGTGCTTGAAATAACGCATTTATTTATTTTATTTTATTTTTGCATGTGTGGACTTGTGTGGATTTTGTGTGTGTATGTGTGTTTTGTATGTTTTGCCTAAGTGTTATATTAGTAATTAGTCGTAGGAGATTAGACTAAGGAATAGATAGAATCTCGTGTTATCATAATTATCTCCCTCTTCCATCAGAGGATTGCATACAGTTGTCTCCAGTTCCACTTTATCCATATACAAAGTCTTCCAGGACCATCATGGTCTTAGTTCTTCCCCTTCAATTTAGGACCCTGTGATCGCGCATGAAAATTGGGGCTTCTGATTCCTCCTGAATATACCACAAAACAAGCTGCTTCCATATAGGTGGTGTTTCGTGGTAATATATGAAGGATTCGTTTACCTCCAATTTTCTGACTACATCACAGGGTCCCTTAAATCTCTCGTGTATGTTAATCCCTCATTCACCAACTTCAATATATATATTTATATATATCCTAACCTAAACCTAAACCTAGCCTAACCTCACCTAACCTAACCTAACCTAACTATATATATCCTGCAATTTTCTCATTCAGTAGACGTCTTGAGAAAAGTATAATCGGTGTAAGATTATTTATTTTTGTGCATTGCGGGTGATATAAATTTAAAGTAGGAAGCCAACTCTATGTTGCATTTGTTGAACTTCGTCTTGAGGCTGAGGTCTGCCTGATCTCGTTAACGAACCATAGGCATCTACACTTTCGTTTCCGTCTGTGCACACACGCACACACACACACACACACACACACACACACACACACACACATACACACACACACACACACACACACACACACACACACACACACACACACACACACACACACACACACACACACACACACACACACACATAAATTGAAAGGTAGCAGGATTGCATTACCCAGAGAGCCTGGATTATGAAAAAATAACTTACTCACTTTCATTGTTTGGTAGTTGTAACGTACACACCACGATAAAGAATTAATAGTTTACATGATTGCATTACCTCTAGAAAACCCGAGATTTACAAAGACTGGCTGATGTCCATAAAATCATTGGTATCTTCACTGTACACTTCACCACTTCAGGCAGAGCAGTGAAGTGTTGCTACGGTAATACTGTAAAGGTCAACACTTCTCTGTGACTAAACACTTTCAGGCATGCCTTACATACAATGTGTCAAAACTTTACTCTACGGTGTCAGGAGTAATGAAAGTTCAAAGTGTGAAACCCAAGCTGTTTTTCTCTGTAGGGCTTCGTGTACTTGAGAGGCTGCGAGAGAGATCAGAGGAATTGGTGAGCGACGAACAGGGAAGCTTTCGTGTTTAGCAGAGGTTGTATGAATCAGGTGTTTGTAGTAAGGCAGTTGATGGAGAAAGCCTGTGACAAAGAGAGGATGTAATTTATGATCATTATGAGAACGCTTATTATATAGTGGATATAAAAGGTCTATGGGAAGAACAGCAGATGATACTATGGTACAGAGGGATAATTGCTGAGTTTTGTAAAGAGCTTCAATAATGGTGTTGTGGTTCGTGTTATAATCAATGGATGATTCAGTGATTGGTGTTCAATTTCTGTTCGAGTAAGAAAAAGGAAGCCTGGTAGTGTGTCCATAAATGATGAAAGAGGTTAAGGGAATAATAATGAAACATGAAATGCTTCTGTGTTGAGAAAGATGTTATTTTCGAACATTATGTATGCAAATGATGCGGTGATAATGGTTTTCAATAAAAGGGATCACACACACACACACACACACACACACACACACACACATACACACACACACACATACACACACACACACACACACACACACACACACACACACACACACACACACACACACACACACACATACACATACACATACACGCACACACACACACGCACACACTTTCTTTTCTATCACATCCCACGACTCAGGAAAACATTATTTTGTACAAGAAGAAAGAAATTCCAAGCATGTTCAATGACCATAACACCAGTTCACCTTCTCTTCCCCTCCTTTCCCTCCTTTCCTCCCTCTCTCCTCTCCTCTCCTCCCTCTCTCCTCTCCTCTCCTCCCTCTCCCCTCTCTCGTCTCTCCTCTCCCCTCCTCTCCTCTCCCTTCTGCTTGCAACTGGTTTCCTTGTGCTTGCTTTACTGCTCCTCCTCGTGCTGTCGCCATTGTTGAACTCACTGCTTCAAACTCCTTTCAATTTCCCAGACAAAAGCCCCTTTGGTGATCTTGTTATTTTTATTTTTCTCTCTCTCTTTTTGTGAAGCCCCCAGGCGTAATGAAGCATTCTTGATAAACTTCCAGAGGTCTGCTTCTTCTCACTTCTTTTATCAGCCCCTCACGTTCAGGGTCCTGCTGCTGCTGCTGCTGCTGCTGCTTTATGTAATTACGTTCACAGCTTGGGTGAAAACAGGATCCGAACACATTTAATTATTCTTTGCGAGACACGCTGTTAATGTTTGAAATTTACCATGCTTTATAAATCACCATTGGAATATCCAGGTCAAGCAGGATCTAAATTTGTCGAGTTTTTTCTTAGTACTTTACTGTGTGGTTTCTAGGTAGGAAGGAGCATTGTCAATTTACAAGATTTTAAAGGTACACTCGCAATCCAAAATTTGTATTCAGGTCTTTTGACATACTAGTAAACCAATTACAACGCTTATCCTGTTTCCTATTTGCTTGAGCTCGGCTATTTCTCGATTTGGCTATTTGAAGCAAGCCTGGATACATATTTCGGATTGCGAGTGTACATGATGATCACAAAATAATATGTATCCCCTCTCGTCAATATGTGCTTACTCTACTTACCATGATGTACAGTCACGAGCACTAATAAGTATTCAGGTGTGCTTCGAATACCTAGAGACAGTAAATTAATACACAATAAGATCTCCATTGGAATTAGTACATTGGTTAATTGGACTGTACAATATATAGGTATGCAATGCTAAAAAAACCTGTTGATGTATAAAGTGGAGTTTGTCGAGCACACAATTTCTGTAATGACATTGTTAACCGTGGAACATTGATATAAAGAAAAAGAGATCCGAAATGAAAGAGAAAATGTGTAGAAAGAATTATTGAGAAAAAAGCGAGTGAGAAATAGTAAAAGAAAATGAGTATGATTGAAAAAAGAGAAAAACACATAAAACGGGGACAAGGAAAGAGAGAATGAGGAAAGAAGGAGGAAGGAGGTCATCTAATAATAAGTAATGCCTAGCTAGTCTCAGACCTGACCTGGCAGAAGAGAGAGAGAGAAAGAAAGAAAGAAAAGAGAGAGAAATAAAAGAGTAAGAGAAAGAGAGAAAAGAGGAAGAGCGAGGAAGAGAGAAAAGAGGAAAAGAGAGAAATAAAAAAATAGAATGAAAAGAGGAAAAGACCGAGATATATATATATAGAGAGAAAGAGAGAACATGAAAACGCTAAAATATAAAAATGGAATGATGAGATGACTAAAGAGGAAGGGGGAGAGTAGACCCTGTTTACACGAGGAGGCGTTTGTGAAGATGCCTTTTGATACGCGCTTTTCAAAATAATTCTATGGAGTCGTTCACATGTAAACGCAGCGAACCACATAATATTAAAAAACCCACTTTCAAAACAGGGCCTAAGAAATGTGAAGAAATGTGGGAATAAGAAGGCAAAATGGAAAAGAACAAAAGAGAGAGAGAGAATGAGAGAAAGAACGAAAGGAATGAAGGAAGGTGAGGTCAATAAGTGAAGTCCAAACTGGTCCCAAGAACGGACTGATGTCACTTCAGTCTGTCTATCTCTTGTTCCAGACTGGCGTGAAGTGAGAGAGAGAGAGAGAGAGAGAGAGAGAGAGAGAGAGAGAGAGAGAAAGAGAGAGAGAGAGAGAAAGGTAAAGTGGGAGAAGAATACAGACGAAAAAGATATATGAATTGAGAGTGGGAGAGAGAGAGAGAGAGAGTACAGACGAGAAAGATATATTGAGAGAAAGGTAGAGACAGAGAGAGAGAGAGAAAGAGAGTATAAAATAAGTTAAAATAGAGTGAGAGAATAGTAAGGGTGAAAGAGAGTTGAGTGAGAAAGAATATAATAATTATGTGAGGAAATATGAAAGAAAGATAAAAGATAAGATAAAAGAAAGGTGCAACAAGAGAGAAAAGCTGAGTAACATAAAATAAAGAAAGTAATAAGAGAGAAATAATAAAAAGAAAATAAGGGAGAAATAATATGAACCAGGGAAAAGCAAAAAGAATGGATGAGAGAGGTAGAGAGAAAGTGAGGGAAAAATAAAGCGAACTAGAAAAAAGAAATAGCGAAAGGGTGAGAGCGGTAGGAAGTGAGTGAGAAAAAAATTAAAAGAAAAGGGGAGAGAGAAAGGGGAGAAGAATGGTTTTAGAAAATGAGAGAGGGAAAAAATACGATTAAAATGAAGGAATAAAGAAAGAGGTATAAATCTAATGAGAGAGAGAGAGAGAGAGAGAGAGAGAGAGAGAGAGAGAGAGAGAGAGAGAGAGAGAGAGAATGGTGAGAAAGGTAGAAAGAAAGCGAGAGATAGAAAGATGAGATAAAGGAAAATAAAGGGGCAGAAAGTAAGTGAGAAATAGAAATAAAAGTGCAAGAGAGAAATGTGAGAGAGGTGAAAAGCAAAATGATAGACAGAAAAATGTACAGAGAGAGAGAGAGAGAGAGAGAGAGAGAGAGAGAGAGAGAGAGAGAGAGAAGGTGCAATAAGTGAAGTCCTGCTGGTCTCAAGCGTGGCCCTGGTGTCACTCCTGCCTGTCTGCCTCTTGTCCCAGGCTGCCATGACCCACACCCACACACAGGCTTATATTGGCTTCACACTCCACCCCCTTCCTTCCTACACGGCTCTACCCATCCAACCCTTGCCCTGTAGTGTTGACCTTTCCACCCACACAGTTATCCTTCCTTTACCCCTTTCAGACACGGGCACCTTCGACTCCCTCTTAATTAGACCCGACCTTATCCCTGCCTGCCAAGCGTACTGTACAGTCAGCGGCGGAAGTCCTGTCGCCTCACCTGCTTCACCGAGACGCAGTGTTCATGGACTCGAGAAATACGCATGTTTTCTACACCTAACAATCTCGAGTCTATGAACATTGCGTGCCTCAGTGAAGCAAGTGAGGCGACAGGACTTTTGCCGCCGACTGTACATACATATTACCCACCCAGTTGTCTTTCCTTTCTACCTTTCATACACGGGTACACTCGTCGACTTTTGTTATACTCGAGCCTGTTCAACCACACTCGAGACCCCGTTTAAGACTCGACCCCTTCCATCACACTCGACCCTCCATGACCGACCCACTTTCTGGACCTTCCTTTTCCCTGTTTCTATACTCGACCCACTCTTCCACTCAACTACCTTGTCCTTCTTTTTCTCTCTTTCCCAGCTGAAAAAATTAAATGCTAAGGGAATTAGCAGTAGTGAAAAAAATAATGAGAAGATGTGCTTGCTGTTGTTTCAGACTCGGCTCCCTTCTATGTCTCCCTTCTATTATCCCCTTTTTAAGTCCCTTTACCCCTTAGATTCCCTCATACTTTTTCCTAATCTTCTCTATTAACGTCTCCCTCCACCTCTTGCCCCAGTTTGCCAACCCACCTTGTTTGGAGGTGAAAAATAAAATAAATAAATAAATCCGAGAAAGAAAAAGATATAAAAGTTGTTAAAAATACATGCTTCCTAAGGTGTCTTATATTGTCTTCAGAACTTTCCCCTTGTTCCCTCTGACCCGTCTTGCCCCTGTTCGTTCTCACTGCCACTGTTCGCTCTCACTGCCCCTGTCGCTCTCACTGCCCCTGTTCGCTCTCACTGCCCTTATTCGCTCTCACTGTCCCTGTTCGCTCTCGCTGCCCCTGTCGTTCTCACTGCTCCTGTCTTAGCCCCTCGTCCCTGTCTTAGCTTTTCGTCCTTGTCCGCCAACCATCCAACCAACTCACACGGCTTGAGGAGGTGAAAGAAAGAAAGAGCCGCCAGCCACCTCCCGAAAAATGTCTGGAGAAATAAAACAAAACGAAAGAGCGAGGAAAAAAGGAAAGAAGGAAGGAAGGAAGGGCGTGTGTGTGTGTGTGTTGCCTGAAAATAAGCTCTTGTTCTATTTCTTCTTCTCCTTCCTCTGTTTCAAGCTGCAAGAAAATACAAAAGCGAAAAATCTGCAAGCGTGAGACAAAAAATCATTTCTTGATTGAAACTCAACTTGTTTTCTTCCTCACAAAAGAAGGATATAACATCAGTATAAAGGAAAATTACAGCCTATCTGGTCTGAAACACTAATTCTTTCCCATTCTTATACTGAACAGTCACTCTTAAAAGTAAAGACCCCCCCCCCCCCCCCAAGACAAGACATCTTTTAAGGGAACCAACCTTTTGTGGTCAATTTGGAGTTAATGTAGGCCTCCAAAGTCTATCATAAAACACGTCTCTACAGTCGTGTGTTGAGGGGTTTGGTTACCTGGCAGAGTTTGGAGGAATCAGTAGCCCTCAAATTTCTCATAATAGGTTACTACTCCCTTTACCTTGTGTGATTATTATCGGTTCTGGTAACATTGTACACCTGACGTCAGAAGTGGAGGTGTGTGTGTGTGTGTGTGTGGTATTTGTAGGAAGGCTGGAAACATTATCCCAACTCAGGCTTCGTCTCATCTACCGTTGGTTCCAAGTGTGTCGAGCAGATCAACTTCATCTCTCAAGCGCCATCACTGACGTCACGTACACTGTTGCCAGAACCGATATATCACACGTATAAAAAAGTGACTGGCTTGAGGGGGGGGGGGGGTCTTAATTTCTATGAATGACTGTTCATTCCGTCATCGTTACAGTGTTCTGTACAGCCACAATCAAATATCCACCAACACTTTCCTTCCACCGTAGTAAATATTTTGGTAATAAAGAACAAAAAGTGTTTGATTTTGTAGCACCTAATAATAATAATAATAATTGAGGGGGTTGAGTTGACGTAAGGTGTTGTATGATTATATTTTGATATGATACTGATTTATTTACACGATGGAAGGAAAGGGTCGGTGGTTATTTTGATCGTGGCTGTACATACCGTTACATACAGTAAAAGTACTACACAGTAATTGAGCTGTTGGCAACATCCATGGCGTAATACCAAATGTTCAGTACCAGGTCCCTCAATTAATGTCATGGCGTTTTCAGTATTTTTTTTATTTTTTTTTACATTTTTTTTTTACATTTTACTTTTTTTACATGTTACTTTATTTACATTTAGGGTGATGAGTGATGAGATTGTCACATCCTCCTTCTTTACCTTCTCTCTGTCACACACACACACACACACACACACAGCTCTCTCACACAGACACACACACACACTTCTACTCACACACACACACACACACACACACACACACACTCACACACACACACACACACACACACCACTCACACACTCACACCATTCACACACTCACACTACAACTCTGTATTTAAAATTGATGAAAGGTGTTATAGTGAAGTAAGTTCAGGAAGAGAAGCTCAAAAAAATAAAAAAACTCCTCCGTGCAGGTGGGTGAAATTTGTACCAGAGAGAGAAAGAGAGAGAGCGTCCTTGGATCTTCGCCCTTCTCTCTTTCCCTCTCCTCCCCTCCCCTCCCTTCCTTACCCTCTCCTCCCCTTCCTTACCCTCTCCTCCCCTTCCTTACCCTCTCCTCCCCTTCCTTACCCTCTCCTCCCCTTCCTTACCCTCTCCTCCCCTTCCTTACCCTCTCCTCCCCTTTCTTACCCTCTCCTCCCCTTCCTTACCCTCTCCTCCCCTTCCTTTCTCTCCCCTCCCTTTCCCTCTCCTTCCTTTCCCTCTCCTTCCTTTCCCTCTCCTTCCTTACCCTCTCCTCCCCTTCCTTTCCCTCTCCTCCCCTCCTTTTCCATCCCCTCATCTCCCTTTCCATCCCCGTCGCTCCCTCCCTTCCCCTCTCCTCCCCTCCTTTTCCCTCCCTTCCCCTCTCTTTCCATCCCCTCCCCTTCCCCTCTCCTCCCCTCCCTTCCCCTCTCCTCCCCTCCCCTTTCCTCCCTTCCCCTACCTTCCTTTCCATCCCCGTGGCTCCCTCCCTTCCCTGCCTCACCGCCCCTTCAGCCTGCGAGGAGATAAGAGGGGCTCTGCCAAAAACCAGGATTAGTCGGTGGCGAGAGAAAGAGAAAGAGGAGGTGGAGGTGGTGAAGGTGCAGCAAGAAGAAGACAGGAAGGAAGAGTCGCGTGCAACAGATTCTGGGATTGTGCTTTTTCCAGTCCCCCTCCTTCCCCTTCCTTCTCCCTCCTCCTCCTTTTTCTTCTACAACCTCCTCCTTCTTCTTCTTCTACAACCTCCTCCTCCTCCTCCTTGTTGTTCCTTTTCCCTCCTCCTCCTCCTTGTTGTTCCTTTTCCCTCCTCCTCCTCCTCCTTCCTCCTCCTTCTCCTCCTCCTTCTCCTCCTCCCTCCTCCTTCTCCTCCTCCTCCCTCCTCCTTCTGCTCCCAAATCTGTCTCTTTTTTAAGCCCCTTCTCCTACCTCCTCCCTCCCCTCCTTCTTTCTTCCTATCTGCCTCCCCTTCTTTCTTCATTCCCTCCTTTTTTCCTTCCTATCCTCCTTTCTTCCTATCCTCCTTTCTTCCTATCCTCCTTTCTTCCTTCCTTCCTTTCTTCCTTCCTTCCTTTCTTCCTTCCTTCCTTTCTTCCTTCCTTCCTTTCTTCCTTCCTTCCTTCCATTATTTCCCCACTTTCTTCCTCCCCTCCATCCCTCCTTTCTTCCTTCCCTCCTTCCCCCTTTTCTTCCTTCCCTCCTTCCACAAAGTTAGGTTTTCACCGTTTATCATTTTTAGTATCATTTATTTTTTGTGGTCTGTAAAAATCGTCTAGTATTTCTTTTAGGGTTTCGAGAATGTTTTTAAGAAGGGTGTTGTTGCCTATAGAATAATTGCTTTCCAATACTTTGAAGTTTCATATATTAACACATATTCTGTTTACGATTCAAAATTATTTTTTTAATACTACCACCACAACCACTACCAGAATCACAACTACCACCACCATCACCACCACCATCATCACCACCACCATCATCACCATCATCATCATCATCATCATCATCACTACAACCACCACTATCACTACCACCACCACTACCACTACAACCACTACCACCACCACCACTACCACTACCATAACCACCATTAAACCTATCACCTCCACTACCACTACAACCACTGCCACCACCACTACCACCACTACCAGCACTACCACTATACCAACCTTGAGATATTCTGTAATATTAGGGAGGTGGGAAGTTGTTCTCTCCAGCGGGTCGTGATTTAGGGTTGGCAGTGTGAAGGGGGAGGAGGCCTTGAGGTACCCGAGTTGCTGTCGTGAAATTGGAGTCTACCGAGGCCTTTACAAAACCCCGGGAAACGCGTTGCCTAGGTAGATATTATAGCCTGGGTGGGTGGGTGGGTCGTTTCCTGGCATAGTTTGGAGGACTCTGGTTAACCTTTAAATTTCTTTCCATATCACACGGGGACTTAATTAGGTCGTTCATCTTCCACGAGCGATGGATGGATCACGGGAAGGAAAGTGAGGAGAGGCGTAATTAATATCGTTAATAAGAGTAATTTTTCTGGTGTGTGTGTGTGTGTGTGTATGTGTGTGTGTGTGTGTGTGTGTGTGTGTGTGTGTGTGTGTGTGTGTGTGTGTGTGTGTGTGTGTGTGTGTGCGTTCCTCTGATCAATAAATCATCTAAACCAAAATATGTATCTGTATAATATATGAGTATAAATAATGTTATGTGTACGTGTATAAAATTATATGTGCAGGTGGTTGCAGGCTACGTGTGTAAGTGAATATCATGTTTACGTGAATATAATATAAAGTCTGGCACACACTTATCAAGGAATATATGTACACAATATACCCCTTGAACCACTACTACTACCACCACTAGCACCATCACCACACAACCAACACTATCAACACGCAACCAGCACCATACCCAAGCAACCAACACCAACCCAACCACTACAACAACCACACCACCAGCACTGTCACCATCTCCATCACCACCACCACCACCACCACCACCTCAACCACCACCACCACCTCAACCTCAACCACCACCACCACTACAACAACCACTCCACCAACACTATCAATATCTCCACCACCTCCACCATCACCAAACCACCACCACTAACATTACCACCACCATCTCCACCACCACCATTTCCACCACTACCACCACCACCGCCACTACCTCGACCACCTTCCCCATCACCTACACCAGTACCAACATTCCCTCTTTGCTGTGGTGGATGTTTTTGAGCGCTGGCCTCATTGTGCATGCAAGACTGGGACATGGAATCAGGACCCTGCTCTATCCCCCTCCCTCTCTCTCTCCCCCTCCCTCCCTCCCTCCCTCTCTCTCTTCTTCACTCACACACTGTCCCTGGCCACTTCCCTCCCCTCAATATCTCCCCTTCCCTCCCATTGTCTCCACCTCCCCACACCTCTCCCACTATCTCCCCCTTCCCTCCCATTGTCTCCACCTCCCCACACCTCTCCCACTATCTCCTTCCTCCTTCCCATTTTCTCCACCTCCCTCCTACCTCTCCCACTGTCTCTTTCTTCCTCCCTCCCTCCCATTTTCTCCACCTCCCTCCATCCTCTCCCACCATCCCCCCCCACACGCCCCAACTCCCCCATTGTCTCCCACCGTCCCCCTACCTACCTACCTGCCTTGTTCTTGTCCGTCTCCAAGTCAGGATTTACGGTCGTATTTCCAGTCGTGTGTGTCGTCTCTGTAAGCAGCGGTGTGGACAAGAAAATCGGGAGGAGTAACATCGATTGGATTATTTGTGTTTGTGGTCATTTTTTCACTCGTTTGTATCCGATGTAGTAAAACCATTCGTCCTGCCTGTTTACTAATTTTTTTATATCTTGCCACTCGATCATAATCACTCTCGAATTTTAGTTTTTTCTTGCGCGTTTCCTCTTCTTTCTTTACTTTTTTCCTTTCTTCCATATCTCCTTCTTCCACATTTCCTTCCAGGCCTCATGTATATATTCCAACTCCTCGCCTCCTTTTCTTTCTTCCTACTTCACTCCCTTCCTCCTCCTATCTCTTTTTCCTCCTATATCTTCTTCCCCTTCCTATCTCTTCCTCCTCCTCCTATCTCTTCTTCCTCCTCCTCTTCTACCTTCCCTCTACCAACCTTGTACATAATATCAAGTTGAAATTTATGAAACCATATATCTAATACATTGGCCTTCAAGTTACATCCCACAGCTTCTTTTTCTTCTACCCATCCCCTTTCCCTCGCCTTCTCCTCCTCCTCCTCTCCTCCTCTCCCTCACCTCCTCATCATCATATATCTCTTATCTCTTCTCCATCACCTCTCCTTCTCCCCTTCTTCATCCCCTCTCCCTCACCGCCTCTACATCCCTTCCCCTTCACCTCCTCTACATCCCCTCTCCTTTACCTCGTCCTCATCACTTCTCTCCCACCTCCTCTCCATCCTCTTTCTCCTCCCCTTATCACTCTCCCTTTTACCTCTATCACTTCTCATCCCTTTTTCACTCACTTTTCCATCCTCGTTCGTTCTCCCATACCTCTTTCCATCCATCTTCATCTCCCTTCTCCCATAACAATTAAAAAATATAGAATGCTGCTAGATCATTTTATACATGAAAAACAAAACAAAAAATAATACCCTCATTCCTAAAATTATAACCCCACCACTAAAACAAGAAAGAAACGATCACAGAAAAATACAGCAAGCACCATTAGAGAGGGAGTCTGAAGAGGTAACAGCTAAAGTTTGTCAATAAAAGAGCCTTCTCAGATCGTTCCTTAACTCTTTCTTCCTGCAAATGTAAAGAAAGAAGACCACGACGAACTGCAACTAACGTATATAGACAAATACAAGCCAAGCAAGGAATAAATATTTAAGTAAATACATCCCAAGTACAGTAAGAAAATAAATATATATATATAGATAGATAGATGATTATAAAAACAGCGGACCTTACAGTACTGAAAAAAAATATTGTAAAGTATATAAGTCACTTGGAAAGAAGCCATTTTCGTAAGGGTTTTGAAAATGTCCTGCATTCCTGAAACCGTGTTCAATCTTACGTTAAACATTATTATTGTATTACGTTAAACATCATCATATTTACCTTTTACGTGTCTGTATAATAATCTGGAATTATTTCTGTATATCATATTTTAATTTTATCTGTATTACTTCTTCTCATTTACTATGTTCACTATAAATCTCCTCTATTATTTCTGCATCTCTCTCTCTCTCTCTCTCTCTCTCTCTCTCTCTCTCTCTCTCTCTCTCTCTCTCTCTCTCTCTCTATCATTACGAGACTTACTCTGGAAGCTGTAAAACGCATTATGCCATATTCTGTGTGAAAACTAGTGTGGTGAGGAAGGGGCAGCAGGGCCGGCCCCTTGTCCACCAAAATGATGCAAACAAACACGGAAACGAGGGGTGCAAGAACTATTTTTCATTTCTGATGGTGGAGGGCAACTCTCTCTCTCTCTCTCTCTCTCTCTCTCTCTCTCTCTCTCTCTCTCTCTCTCTCTCTCTTAGCTTAACCTACCCTAACCTATCAATTTCTTCAGCATCAAGCCGATCCCTAACCTTACCAAACCAAGCGTAGCCTAGTCTCGACTAACCTAGCCTAACGTTACCTAACCTAACCTGACTTAACCTAACTTATCCTAACTTAGACTAACCTAACCTATCCTAACTTAGACTAACCTAACTTATCAATTTCCTCAGCGTCAATCCGATCCCTAATCTAACCTAGCATAGCCTGCCTAGTCTCGCCTAGTCAAGCCTAACCGAACCTAGCCTAACCTAACCTGGCCTAGCCTAATCTATCCTAACCTAGACTATCCTAACCTAAAATAGACAAACCTAACCTATATTAATTCCGCCTTCAACGTCAAGAAATCTTACTAGTTATACGTTTATCATCCCTATAGTGTTGTACTCTACCCTATCGACGCCCTACGTGTTGATAAACGCAGAAAATAAAAATGTTCGAACTTGTTATTTCAAAAGAGGGAGAGAGTGAGAGAGCGAGGGAGGGAGGGAGGTAGAGAGAGGGAGAGAGCGAGGGAGGGAGGGAGGTAGGTAGAGAGAGGGAGAGAGAGAGAGTGTGACATGAAAAAAAGGGAAAGGGAGCACGGAAAAAAAAGTCAGCAAAATGTGTTGACTTGTTTTGGACGAATATTCGGAGGGGGAGTGTGGAAAAATATGTACAATCACACGTAACGTAGGCAATATTACCTAGTTAACACCTTGCCTAGTGGGAGGGTGGGTGAGGGGCTGTGTTTAGAAATGGTGTAAAGTCGAGGTGATGATGCCTAGGCTACACTCAGTTGGACGAGTAGATACACAGATTTGCACTTTCATTTATTTGTCTTTGGTTTTTATAATATTATTCTCACGCTTATGGTAATACTCATTAAAGCAAATTGATTCCTCCAAAGTATATCAAGGAAGTGGATCAGATTAATAGATATAGTGGTGTCTTGTTGCTTGGAATAGTTTGGAGTTTATCATTTTCTCCTATTTTACCAAAGCTGTACTATCCTATTTTAAGGAGGAAGTACAGTGTTGGTAAATCTGGAGCAAATGATTCCTCCAAACAATTCCAAGCAACAGGCAATTATTATTTTTGTTCATCTGGTCCTGTTTCCTGGCATAATTTGGAGGAATCGAGGCACTCCAATCTTTTAAAAGTACCGTATACTACCCCCTTAAAAAAAAAAATACTTTAAGGGAAGTGAAGTAGGCTAATCTGATGTGGGAAATTAGAGGTTGACTGATTTCTCAAAACTGCAGCAGGAAGCAGAATCGTTTCCTCTCTCTCTCTCTCTCTCTCTCTCTCTCTCTCTCTCTCTCTCTCTCTCTCTCTCTCTCTCTCTCTCTCTCTCTCTCCAACAATTCTCCTTCCCGACCTTCTCTCTGCCCCTCTATAACCACCTACTTCCCCTTTTCTCTGCCCCTCTGTAACCCCATTCTTTCCCTTATCGTCTCTCTTCTAACCTTCCATTATCCCCCCCCCCTCCCATCCCCTATTCGTCTTTCCTCTACCTCTCTATAACCCCCCCTCCTCCCCTCCCCTTCTCGTCTCTCTTCTGCCCCTCCCCTTCCCTCCATCAACCCCCTATTCCATTCCTTCCCTCCCACCAGTGAATGCTTCGAACACAACTCACTCATGGTTCGGGGTTCATGTCTCGGCCAGAGATGACAACGCTACAGTGGCGCTCTCTATACGGTGACCTACCAACTGGACGCCTCGATTACATACACATTTCACACTCAAGACAGATAAACAAATAAATGAAATATAGATACATAAACAAATAAATAAATAGATAAATAAATAAATAAGACAATGGACAAGATAATTATGATATGGTATGCTAACTTAGGCATTGACATCTTTATTAGTAAACACGTTACCAATATAATTACACGAAGTAGCAATAGATGGCTCTGTTGTGGTGGTTGTGTATGTATGAGACTTATTTGGCTGAGTTTCCCTTCCGTGTTACTACTAGGCCCTTTGAGATGCGACGACGACAACAACAAGGAGAAACAGAAGGTCGGTCACTGACGGTCAGTCCAGGTAGACGTCAAAATGGCGTTAGAAATGGTCTAGTGTTTATACGTTCATTGGTGATATATATACGTTTCTCAGGTGTTACTGGTGTTGAATAAGTGTTTCTCAGGTGTCAGTGGTGACAATACATGTTTCTCAAGTGGTAGTTGTGATAAATGTGAGTTTTCCTCGACTCGGTAACTAGATGGTGGTAGCAAAAGCTGTATTGTAGTGTTCATTCATATCAACCAGTGGAAGTGTTTAGAAAAAATCGTGTTGAATCGTCTTGTCTTGGTGAATTGGAAAGTTTCTGATTCCTCCAAACACTGCCAGGAAACAGACGGCCTCACTGGTATGCCCTAATAGGAGGAGATCTATTTGTTTCGTGGCATAGTTTGGAGGAATCAGTAGCCTTCAAATAAACCAATGAAAGAATCTCCCCTCAAAGTGTTCAAAAAGTGCCGCATCCAGTATTTTCAACCCTATACTGAATAAGTGTTTAATAAGTGTCCGAAAGTGTTCAGTATAAGTGTTCTAAATTAATAGTGTTTTAATTTTTTCAACCAATATAAAGTGTTCATGATGCATAGTGTTCAATCGTCTCCATATTAAAAGTGTTCAAAGTGTTGTGTTCGCTTTTTACAACCAATGCAAGTGTTCAAATTTTTAAGTGTTCAAATTATTTTAACGAGTATAAATGTTCAACCAGTAAAAGTGTTCAATAAGAAAAGTGTAAAGGCATATCAACCAGTAAAAGTGTTCAATAAAAAATAGCAATAAAAAGTGTTCAATAAAAAAATGGCAGTAAAAAGTGTTCAATAAAAAAATGGCAGTAAAAAGTGTTCAATAAGAAAAGTGTAGAAGCATATCATAAAGTAAATGTGTTCAATAAGAAAAGTGTACAAGCATCTAAACCAGAAAAAAGTGTTCAGAATGCATGGCGGTCCTTCATAATCATCAAATCCCTGGAATACGAAAATTAAACGTCGCATTCTTACCCTATTGAGAGGAAGGAAGGTGAGGGTGTGAGGTATAACACACGTAGTTTTAAAACATTTTAGGGCCCTTACTGGAGCTCTATGAACCCTCCAAATAATAAAGGCCACAGTACCCTACAGTATTTCTAATTGGGAATCTGTTGCCTGGAGTAGTTTGGAGAATTCATGGAGCTCCAGTAAGGGCCCTAATTTTTTTTTAAACTACGGCCATAAGGGACCGTGTGATGTAGTCAGAAAATTGGGAGGTAAATGAACCCTTCAAACATTGCCACGAAACACACACACACTTATTCGGAAGGAGCTATAGTTTCGTGGCATGGTCAGGGGGGAATCAGAAACCTCCAATTTTCATACACGATCACAGGGTCCTTATAAGGATGTCAGTTTGTGATGTGATGTCGTTGAGGAAGTGAAGTTAACGATGTCAGGGGAGGCAACATGAATGGGTATGTAAACAAACAGTGAAGAATTGTGTGTTGCATGAGTCAAGTATATACAGTATTTTATTTTATTTTATTTTACTCGTATATTATTTCATTTTATTTTACTCGTGTATTATTTCATTTTATTTTACTCGTGTATTATTTCCTTTAATTTTAAATCATTCTATTGTTTTATTTCATTTTATTTTTATGATACAGTACGGTACGTCAAATTTGCGTTGCATAATCAAGTGCGTCTTATTTCGAAGCGGGTTGAATTAGCAATTGGCTCGTGAGAACAAGTGCGTCATAGTGGGAAAAGCGTCTCGTGATAATAAAAGAAAAAAGTGCGTCATACTGTATTAAAAACAAATGTCACGTCTTTATAAGCTGCGTCATACAGTATAATAATCAAATATCTTATTATATTATAAGCTGCGTCATACAGTATTATAAACAAGTGTCTCGTCTTTATAAGCTGCGTCATACAGTATAATAAACAAATATATAAGCTGCGTCATACTGTACTCTAAACAAATATCTCGTCTTTATAAGCTGTGCGTCGTATTTCCGGGTGCGTCGTGCTTCCGGGTACGTCATAAATGCAAGTGAGTTACATAAACCCCTCTTTGTGTTGTACGAACCTCATGCAGTCCTCACGGTATGAACATTGGAGCCTTCTAATTCCTCCTGACCATGCCACGAAACAAGCTCCTTCCATAGAGGTGTGTGTGTGTGTGTGTGTTTCGTGGCAATGTTTGAAGGACTCGTTTACCTCCAATTTTCTGACTACATCACATGCAGGGTCCCTTAACAAACCTGGGTGTATTTTCCTGGAAGTTTTTCAGTGCCCGTGTGTGTCCTTTTGAATTTAAGTTCTAGGTTAATTAATTGCTTTTTTAGCCTACTTGGTGGTGAAGGTTGGTCTTGTCTTTTGTTTGTGTGTGTGTGTGTTTAAAATTCTGAGTACTGGATGTTACTAAGCTTCATGACTGTTACCAAGGCCCAGGTCATTGCTATTTCCACACACATACACACACACATACACACACACACCTTCCTATAAATACACAACAAGTAGAGTAGCCTTTTGTATGTATATTATGTATTATGGTACTTGTAGGGGATTATACATGATCACAATATTCTTCATAACAAAATAATCACTTACATAAACAAATATATAAACTCCTTATCACCGACGAGAAAAAAATATATATATATATATCATAATGAACTTGAAAACAATTATCGAAAAATCATTTATGAATATTCGTTACTCGTACACGAAAAAATTATTAGCCTAAAGTCTGAAAAATGTTATTAACACCTGGGGAAAAATATTTACACATGCTTGAGAAAACTATTTACACACGCTTGAGAAAATTACATCGTGTCAACAGGCTGTTCTCAGGAGGTGTAGTTTTCATGAAGAGGCGGGAGGTAGAAGGCAGGAAGGAAGTTGTACAGGGGAGAGCAAAAATTCTGAATGGCATAAAGGAAGGAAGGAAGGTATAGAGTGAAAAGCAAAATGAAGGAAGGAAGGTAGGTGACAGGGCAATAGGTGTAAGGAAGGAAGGAAGGAAGGTGTACAGTGGAGAGCAAAAATTCTGAAAGGCATAAAGGAAGGAAGGAAGGTATAGAGTGAAGAGCAAAATATATAAGGAAGGAAGGAAGGAAGGTGATAGGGCAATACGTGTAAGGAAGGAAAGAAGGAAGGTATAAAGTAAAAATCTAAGTGTGTGTCTGGAAGGAAGGAAGGAAGGAAAATGTACAGTGAAGGATGTGTAATGGAGAAAAGAATGAGGAGAATACAATAACGTGCAAAATGTGTAAAGAAGCAAGGAAGGAAGGAAGGAAGGAAGGGATACAGTGAAGAGCAATATACGTCAGGCAGAATAGTGTACAATAATGCTGATCGGGTTGAATTTCGTACGGTATTGATAAGAGAGTTAGTTTCGTCTTCTTTGTATTCATGTATGTGAGTAAATATATTAGTTGGGGATGATGGAGTAAGTGGATTATTCAGTTAGTTATTGGGTAGGTAGGGAGGTTAGTCGATGAGGAAATGAGTAGATTAACCAGTGAGTAAGTACGTAGGTTAGTCGGTGAGTGGTTGAGTACATTACGTTTTTTTTTAGTAAGGTGAGTAATTAAAATAGTTTTGTCAGTGATTGAATAAGCAAGTTAGGTGGTAAATGATTGAATGAATGGGTTAGTCGGTGAGTAATTGAAAAAGTAGGTTAGGCGGTGAGAGACTAAATAAATAAATTGGTTAGTCGGTGAATGACCAGATAAATTGGTTCGTTTATGGTTAGTCGGTGAGTAATTGAAAAAGTAGGTTAGGCGGTGAGAGACTAAATAAATAAATTGGTTAGTCAGTGAATAACTAGATCAATTGGTTCGTTTATGAGTGATTGGATGAAATGGTTAGTCGGCGAGTGATTGAATAAAACAAAATGATAGACGGTGAGTAATTTATTAAGTAGAATAGTCTATGAGTACCTAAGTGGATAAGTCGATGAGTGATTGAGTTAGAAGAATGGATAGTTGGCAAAATATTGAAAAACTAGGTATTTCGTGGATTAAATAAGTGTCTGTGGTTGTCCAAGTTTAAAATAGACAGTAGGCAAATGATAATATAAGTAGGTAAGTCGTGGATTGAATAAATGTCTGTCGTGGTCCACATTTTGTTAATAAAAAAAAAATAGATAGT
>JAWZYT010003986.1:87500-92500 GCA_034508575.1 Petrolisthes manimaculis | reverse complement strand
ACTGAACTTAACTTAACGTTAACTTACTAACTTAACTTACTTAAACTTAACTTAACTTAACGTAACTTAACTTAACTTAACTGAACTTAACTGAACTTAACTTACGTAACTTAACTTAACTTACTTAACTAACTTAACTGTAACTTAACGTTAACTTAACGTAACTTAACGTTAACTTAACTTAACGTAACGTAACTAACTTACTTAACTTACTTAACTTAACTTAACTTAACGTAACTTTAACTTAACGTAACTTAACTTAACTTAACTTAACTTAACTTAACTGAACTTAACTTAACTTAACTTAACTTAACTTAACTTAACTTAACTTAACTTAACTTAACTTAACTTAACTTAACTTAACTTAACTACTACTTAACTAACTTAACTTAACTTACTTAACTTAACGTACTTACTTAACTTAACTTAACTAACTTAACTTAACTTAACTTAACTGAACTTAACTTAACTTAACTTAACTTAACTTAACTTAACGTTACTAACTTAACTTAACTTAACTAACGTACGTAACTTAACTTAACTTAACTTAACTTAACTTAACTTAACTTAACTTAACTAACTTAACTTAACTTAACTTAACTGAACTTAACTTAACTTAACTTACTTAACTTAACTTTAACTTAACTTAACTTAACTTAACTTAACTTAACTTAACTAACTTAACTTACTTAACTTAACTTAACTTAACTTAACTTAACTTAACTTAACTTAACTTAACTTAAACTTAACTTAACTTAACTTACTACTTAACTTAACTACTTAACTTACTTAACTTAACTGAACTTAACGTAACTTAACTTAACGTAACTTAACTTAACTTAACTTAACTTACTAACTTAACTTACTTAACGTAACTTACTTAACTTAACTTAACTTAACTTAACTTAACTTAACTTAACTTAACTTACTAACTTAACTTAACTTAACTTAACTGTAACTTAACTTAACTTAACTTAACTTAACTTAACGTAACTTAACTTAACTTAACTTAACTTAACTTAACTTAACTTACTTAACTAACTTAACTTAACTTAACTTAACTTAACTTAACTTAACTTACTTAACTGAACTTACTTAACTTAACGTAACTTAACTTAACTTACTTAACTTAACTTAACTTAACTTAACTTAACTTAACTTAACTTACTGAACTTAACTTAACTTAACTTAACTTAACTTAACTTAACTTAACTTACTTACTTAACTAACTTAACTTAACTTAACTTAACTTAACTTAACTTAACTTAACGTAAACTTAACTTAACTTAACGTAACTTAACTTAACTTAACTTACTTACTTAACTTAACTTAACTTAACTTAACTTAACTGAACTTAACTTAACTTAACTGAACGTAACTTAACTTAACTTAACTTAACTTACTTAACTGTAACTTAACTTAACTTAACTTAACTTAACTTAACTTAACGACTTAACTTAACTTAACTTAACTTAACTTAACTTAACTTAACTTACTACTTAACTTAACTTAACTAACTTAACTACGTAACTTAACTACTTAACTTAACTTAACTAACTTAACTTAACTTAACTTAACTTAACTTAACTTAACTTAACTTAACTTAACTTAACTTAACTTAACTTAACTTAACTTAACTTAACTTAACTTAACTTAACTTAACTTAACTTAACTTAACTTAACTTAACTTAACTTAACTTAACTTAACTTAACTTAACTAACTTAACTTAAACTTAACTTAACTTAACTTAACTTAACTTAACTTAACTTAACTTAACTTACTTAACTTAACTTAACTTAACTTAACTTAACTTAACTTACTTAACTTAACTTAACTTACTTAACTTAACTGAACTTAACTTAACTTAACTTACTAACTTAACTTAACTTAACTTAACTTAACTTAACTTAACTTAACTTAACTTAACTTAACTTAACTGAACTTAACTTAACTTAACTTAACTTAACTTACTTACTTAACTTAACTTAACTTAACTTAACTTAACTTAACTTACTTAACTTAACGTAACTTAACTTAACTTAACTTACTTAACTAACTTAACTTAACTTAACTTAACTTAACTTAACTTAACTTACTAACTTAACTTAACTTAACTTAACTTAACTGTAACTTAACTGTACTTAACTTACTTAACTTAACTTAACTTAACTTAACTTAACTTAACTTAACTTAACTTAACTTAACTTACTTAACTTAACTTACTACTAACTTAACTTAACTTAACTTAACTTAACTTAACTTAACTTAACTTAACTTACTTAACTGAACTTAACTTAACTTAACTTAACTACTTAACTTAACTTAACTTAACTTAACTTAACTTAACTTAACTTACTTAACTTAACTTAACTTACTTAACTTATACTTAACTTAACTTAACTACTAACTTAACTTAAACTTAACTTAACTTAACTTAACTTAACTTAACTTAACTTAACTTAACTTAACTTAACTTAACTTAACTTAACTTACTTAACTTAACTTAACGTAACTTAACTTAACTTGAACTTAACTTAACTTAACTTTAACTTAACTTAACTTAACTTAACTTAACTTAACTTAACTTACTTAACTTAACTTAACTTAACTTAACTTAACTTAACTTAACTTAACTTAACTTAACTTAACTTAACTTAACTTAACTTAACTTAACTTAACTTACTTAACTTAACTTAACTTAACTTAACTTAACGAACTTAACTTAACGTAACTTAACTTAACTTAACTTAACTTAACTTAACTTAACTTAACTTAACTTAACTTAACTTAACTTAACTTAACGTACTTAACTTAACTTAACTTAACTTAACTTAACTTAACTTAACTTAACTTAACTTAACTTAACTTAACTTAACTTAACTAACTTAACTTAACTTAACTTAACTTAACTGAACTTAACTTAACTTAACTTAACTAACTTAACTTAACTTAACTTAACTTAACTTAACTTAACTTAACGTAACTTAACTTAACTTAACTTAACTTAACTTAACTTAACTTAACTTAACTTAACTTAACTTAACTTACTTAACTTAACTTAACTTAACTTAACTTAACTTAACTAACTACTTAACTTAACTTAACTTAACTTAACTTAACTTAACTTAACTACTTAACTTACTTAACTTAACTTAACTTAACTTAACTTAACTTAACTTAACTTACTTAACTTGAACTTAACTTAACTTAACTTAACTTAACTTAACTACTTAACTTAACTACTAACTTAACTACTAACTTAACTTAACTTAACGTAACTTAACTTAACTTAACTTAACTTAACTTAACTTAACGTAACTTGAACTTAACTTAACTTAACTTAACTTAACTTAACTTAACTTAACTTAACTTAACTTAACGTAACTTAACTTAACTAACTTAACTTAACTTAACTTAACTTAACTTAACTTAACTTAACTTAACTTAACTAACTTAACTTAACTTAACTTAACTTAACTTAACTTAACTTAACTTAACTTACTTAACTAACTTAACTTAACTTAACTTAACTTAACTTAACTTAACTTAACTTAACTTAACTTAACTATACTAACTTAACTTAACTTAACTTAACTTACGAACTTAACTTAACTAACTTAACTTAACTTAACTTAACTTACTTAACTTAACTACTTAACTTACTTAACTTAACTTACTTAACTTAACTTAACTTAACTTAACGTACTTAACTTAACTTAACTAACTTACTACTTAACTTACTTAACTTAACTTAACTTACTTAACTTAACGTAACTTAACTTAACTTAACTGTAACTTAACTTAACTTAACTTAACTTAACTTAACTTAACTTAACTAACTTAACTAACTTAACTTACTTAACTTACTTAACTTAACTTAACTTAACTTAACTTAACTTAACTTAACTTAACTTAACTTAACTTACGTACTTAACTTACGTAACTTAACTCTTAACTTAACTTAACTTAACTTAACTTAACTTAACTTAACTAACTTAACTTAACTTAACTTAACTTAACTTAACTTAACTTAACTTACTTAACTTAACTTAACTTAACTTAACTTAACTTAACTTAACTTAACTTAACTTAACTTACTTAACTTAACTTAACTTAACTTAACTTAACTTAACTTAACTTAACTTAACTTAACTTAACTTAACTTAACGTAACTTAACTTAACTTAACTTACTTAACTTAACTTAACTTAACTTAACTTAACTTAACTTAACTTAACTTAACTTAACTTAACTAACTTAACTTAACTTACTACTTAACTTACTAACTTAACTTAACTTAACTTAACTTAACTTAACTTAACTTAACTTAACTTAACTTAACTTAACTTAACTTACTTAACTTAACTTAACTTACTTAACTTAACTTAACTTAACTTAACTTAACTACTAACTTAACTTAACTTAACTTAACTTAACTTAACTTAACTTAACTTAACTTAACTTAACTTAACTTAACTTAACTTAACTTAACTTACTTAACTTACTAACTTAACTTAACTTAACTAACTTAACTTAACTTAACTTAACTTAACTTACTTAACTTAACTTAACTTAACTTAACTTAACTTAACTTAACTTAACTTAACTTAACTTAACTTAACTTAACTTAACTTAACTTAACTTAACTTAACTTAACTTAACTTAAACTTAACTTAACTTACTTAACTTAACTTAACTTAACGTAACTAACTTAACTTAACTTAACTTAACTTAACTTAACTTAACTTAACTTAACTTAACTTAACTTAACTTAACTTAACTAACTTAACTAACTTAACTTAACTAACTTAACTAACTTAACTTAACTTAACTTAACTTAACTTAACTAACTTAACTTAACTTAACTTAACTTACTTAACTTAACTTAACTTAACTTAACTAACTTAACTTAACTTAACTTAACTTAACTTAACTTAACTTAACTTAACTTAACTTAACTTAACTTAACTTAACTTAACTTAACTTAACTTAACTTAACT
>JAWZYT010003986.1:80000-82500 GCA_034508575.1 Petrolisthes manimaculis | reverse complement strand
ACCTAACCTAACCTAACCTAACCTAACCTAACCTAACCTAACCTAACCTAACCTAACCTAACCTAACCTAACCTAACCTAACCTAACCTAACCTAACCTAACCTAACCTAACCTAACCTAACCTAACCTAACCTAACCTAACCTAACCTAACCTAACCTAACCTAACCTAACCTAACCTAACCTAACCTAACCTAACCTAACCTAACCTAACCTAACCTAACCTAACCTAACCTAACCTAACCTAACCTAACCTAACCTAACCTAACCTAACCTAACCTAACCTAACCTAACCTAACCTAACCTAACCTAACCTAACCTAACCTAACCTAACCTAACCTAACCTAACCTAACCTAACCTAACCTAACCTAACCTAACCTAACCTAACCTAACCTAACCTAACCTAACCTAACCTAACCTAACCTAACCTAACCTAACCTAACCTAACCTAACCTAACCTAACCTAACCTAACCTAACCTAACCTAACCTAACCTAACCTAACCTAACCTAACCTAACCTAACCTAACCTAACCTAACCTAACCTAACCTAACCTAACCTAACCTAACCTAACCTAACCTAACCTAACCTAACCTAACCTAACCTAACCTAACCTAACCTAACCTAACCTAACCTAACCTAACCTAACCTAACCTAACCTAACCTAACCTAACCTAACCTAACCTAACCTAACCTAACCTAACCTAACCTAACCTAACCTAACCTAACCTAACCTAACCTAACCTAACCTAACCTAACCTAACCTAACCTAACCTAACCTAACCTAACCTAACCTAACCTAACCTAACCTAACCTAACCTAACCTAACCTAACCTAACCTAACCTAACCTAACCTAACCTAACCTAACCTAACCTAACCTAACCTAACCTAACCTAACCTAACCTAACCTAACCTAACCTAACCTAACCTAACCTAACCTAACCTAACCTAACCTAACCTAACCTAACCTAACCTAACCTAACCTAACCTAACCTAACCTAACCTAACCTAACCTAACCTAACCTAACCTAACCTAACCTAACCTAACCTAACCTAACCTAACCTAACCTAACCTAACCTAACCTAACCTAACCTAACCTAACCTAACCTAACCTAACCTAACCTAACCTAACCTAACCTAACCTAACCTAACCTAACCTAACCTAACCTAACCTAACCTAACCTAACCTAACCTAACCTAACCTAACCTAACCTAACCTAACCTAACTAACCTAACCTAACCTAACCTAACCTAACCTAACCTAACCTAACCTAACCTAACCTAACCTAACCTAACCTAACCTAACCTAACCTAACCTAACCTAACCTAACCTAACCTAACCTAACCTAACCTAACCTAACCTAACCTAACCTAACCTAACCTAACCTAACCTAACCTAACCTAACCTAACCTAACCTAACCTAACCTAACCTAACCTAACCTAACCTAACCTAACCTAACCTAACCTAACCTAACCTAACCTAACCTAACCTAACCTAACCTAACCTAACCTAACCTAACCTAACCTAACCTAACCTAACCTAACCTAACCTAACCTAACCTAACCTAACCTAACCTAACCTAACCTAACCTAACCTAACCTAACCTAACCTAACCTAACCTAACCTAACCTAACCTAACCTAACCTAACCTAACCTAACCTAACCTAACCTAACCTAACCTAACCTAACCTAACCTAACCTAACCTAACCTAACCTAACCTAACCTAACCTAACCTAACCTAACCTAACCTAACCTAACCTAACCTAACCTAACCTAACCTAACCTAACCTAACCTAACCTAACCTAACCTAACCTAACCTAACCTAACCTAACCTAACCTAACCTAACCTAACCTAACCTAACCTAACCTAACCTAACCTAACCTAACCTAACCTAACCTAACCTAACCTAACCTAACCTAACCTAACCTAACCTAACCTAACCTAACCTAACCTAACCTAACCTAACCTAACCTAACCTAACCTAACCTAACCTAACCTAACCTAACCTAACCTAACCTAACCTAACCTAACCTAACCTAACCTAACCTAACCTAACCTAACCTAACCTAACCTAACCTAACCTAACCTAACCTAACCTAACCTAACCTAACCTAACCTAACCTAACCTAACCTAACCTAACCTAACCTAACCTAACCTAACCTAACCTAACCTAACCTAACCTAACCTAACCTAACCTAACCTAACCTAACCTAACCTAACCTAACCTAACCTAACCTAACCTAACCTAACCTAACCTAACCTAACCTAACCTAACCTAACCTAACCTAACCTAACCTAACCTAACCTAACCTAACCTAACCTAACCTAACCTAACCTAACCTAACCTAACCTAACCTAACCTAACCTAACCTAACCTAACCTAACCTAACCTAACCTAACCTAACCTAACCTAACCTAACCTAACCTAACCTAACCTAACCTAACCTAACCTAACCTAACCTAACCTAACCTAACCTAACCTAACCTAACCTAA
>JAWZYT010003986.1:62500-70000 GCA_034508575.1 Petrolisthes manimaculis | reverse complement strand
TTCATGGCAATATTTGAAGGACTCCTCTACCTCCAATGTTCTGACAACAGCACACACAGGGTCCCTTAAACATGTAAAGGAAAGAATGTTACCCATGTAAATGTAACTCTATTCCTACAACCTAAGCCTGTCCCCTACTCCCACACACACCCCAGTCCCACCAAGCCTGTCTCTCTATTCCCACACACCCCTAAACCCCCACCAAGCCTGTCCCCCTCCTCCCACACCCCCCACACCCCCACCAAGCCTGTCTCTCTATTCCCACACACCCCTAAACCCCCACCAAGCCTGTCCCCTTCCTCCCACACCCCCCACACCCCCACCAAGCCTGTCTCTCTATTCCCACACACCCCTAAACCCCCACCAAGCCTGTCTCTCTATTCCCACACACCCCTAAACCCCCACCAAGCCTGTCCCCCTCCTCCCACACACCCCTAAACCCCCACCAAGCCTGTCCCCCTCCTCCCACAACCCCCACACCCCCACCAAGCCTGTCCCTCTATTCCCACACACCCCTAAACCCCCACCAAGCCTGTCCCTCTATTCCCACACACCCCTAAACCCCCACCAAGCCTGTCCCCCTACTCCCACACACCCCTAAACCCCCACCAAGCCTGTCCCTCTATTCCCACACACCCCTAAACCCCCACCAAGCCTGTCTCTCTATTCCCACACACCCCTAAACCCCCACCAAGCCTGTCCCTCTATTCCCACACACCCCCTAAACCCCCACCAAGCCTGTCTCTCTATTCCCACACACCCCTAAACCCCCACCAAGCCTGTCCCTCTATTCCCACACACCCCCTAAACCCCCACCAAGCCTGTCTCTCTATTCCCACACACCCCTAAACCCCCACCAAGCCTGTCCCTCTATTCCCACACACCCCTAAACCCCCACCAAGCCTGTCTCTCTATTCCCACACACCCCTAAACCCCCACCAAGCCTGTCCCTCTATTCCCACACACCCCCTAAACCCCCACCAAGCCTGTCTCTCTATTCCCACACACCCCTAAACCCCCACCAAGCCTGTCCCTCTATTCCCACACACCCCTAAACCCCCACCAAGCCTGTCTCTCTATTCCCACACACCCCTAAACCCCCACCAAGCCTGTCTCTCTATTCCCACACACCCCTAAACCCCCACCAAGCCTGTCCCTCTATTCCCACACACCCCCTAAACCCCCACCAAGCCTGTCCCCCTCCTCCCACAACCCCCACACCCCCACCAAGCCTGTCTCTCTATTCCCACACACCCCTAAACCCCCACCAAGCCTGTCCCTCTATTCCCACACACCCCTAAACCCCCACCAAGCCTGTCCCCCTCCTCCCACACACCCCTAAACCCCCACCAAGCCTGTCCCCCTCCTCCCACAACCCCCACACCCCCACCAAGCCTGTCCCACTCTTCCCACAACACCATAATTAATTCCATGTGTTTTTCAGATGGAGGGAGACGAGGGTCAATTTATAACCTGGTACAGTTGTGTTGAGAAGTAATGCTACACTCTGGCCTCGTGGGAAAAACCAATGTTTGACAAGCTGTGAGTGAATACTGTAGACTGAACACTGTAGACTGAACACTGTAGACTGAACACTGTAGACTGAACACTGTAGACTGAATACTGTAGACTGAATACTGTAGACTGAATACTGTAGACTGAATACTGTAGACTGAATACTGTAGACTGAATACTGTAGACTGAATACTGTAGACTGAACACTGTAGACTGAATACTGTAGACTGAATACTGTAGACTGAATACTGTAGACTGAATACTGTAGACTGAACACTGTAGACTGAATACTGTAGACTGAATACTGTAGAGGCAAGTGACTGCTCTGCTCTCATCTTGGTAAGTGAAAATGTAACTGATAAACAAGAAATTGACCACCGTGGACTCACTGTGACTCACACAGAAATGGGTCTGGTGCCATCTGTGACTCGACTCGACACGACACGACACGACGTGACACATTCGGTGTGAACGGCTTTGCCTTACATCCATATGATTTAATGCTAACTACGGGTGGCGAATTATGACGTATTGTGACGTACACTGACTTGACGCGACTCGCTTGGTGTGAATGCACCCTTAGATTAAAAAAAAACATACCTTACTGTAATTCCATACCGTACTTTTAGATTAAAAAAAAACATACCTTACTGTAATTCCATACCGTACTTTTAGATTTAAAAAAAACATACAGTTGAACCTCGTTATTTCGGACTAATAGGGGGGAGAGGGTGTCCGGTTTTGCGGTTTGACCGTAATTGCGACGAATTTTTACGAGGGGTACGAAACAAAAATAAAAACACAAAAAAAAAACGTGTTTGTACAAAAATTAACACAAAATACAGATATATATATCTACATAAATAGGTATGTAGTGATGTGTAAATAATATACCTAAATGTTATTTACCTTGTGTGGTGAAGAGATGAGTTTATTTCTTGCCGTGATCGTATAGTGGGACGTATCAGAGTAGCTATTTAATACTGTTTAATAAAAACAAGAATGATGTAGTAATACGCAACCACTCCAAGTCTCCAACCCGCGCTTGTAAAGATAACAAATCACGCATGCGTGGTAGTGGTCTAGGTGGTAGGGGGAAGGGGGAAAATAACGGGATATCGATTGTTTACATTTTATTAGCCATACTGTACTCTGGTGTTTCCTTCTCCTTTATCTATTCCAGAAACATCTTCCTTCTTTCTATGGAAGGATATGGCCTTCTGTTTTGTAAATGCACCACCTGGCATGACTGTTGAAGCTAGTATTTAACTCGTTATTACTAAAAACGAGATAGTCACACAAGTTGACAGGGCAGGTTAGGCCTATATTCCCTTGACCTTGAGCTATAGGGTGAATCGAGACCGAGGATAGGGGGGGGAAGGAGTGAGGGAGAAGTGGTGGCAACACACACACACCCACGCTTCACAGATGAGTGATATCATTTCCTGACAAGTTCATTATGATTTCACTCGTTTTGTATAAGAACTCCTCGGATTTATTCGAGAGTCAACTGTATATATTGTTACGGAAGTGAACAAACTCCAGTGACCCCTGGTTTAGTTTTACGAGTCTCTCGTAGCCAGCCAGCCAGCCAGCCCCAGTTCCAGTGGTGCCCCGAGATCCAGTGAAGCCCTACCGAGCCTCAAGCAGACTATTTCACTCACTAGTTCTTCCTCTTTTGATCGTCCGTACAGAGGGCGTGTTAGTCGGACTAAATATGGTGTATGGTCACAATAGTAAGTTTGCTAAGGCCCGACTTGGGAAGAGAGAGTCAGTGAAGGTTTGGTGGTGCTTGGCTGTGGTTCTCGGAGTGGTGGTGACTGGGGATTACAGTGAGGCGCTGGTAAGGTTAATTTTTGTATTGCCGGGCTGTTGGCTGCGAGAGGGTTGTACGGGTTTCTATATATTTAAGTTAGGATATTGTGTGTAACTACTGTGTACTGTAAACGGTGTTGGGTTGTTGAACTTTGTTCTCAGTGGTGTTGGGTAATATTTTGTACTGTACACTGTATAGGGAGTGACAGGCGATAGTTACTTGTTCCTTTAGTCATTTCAAGTCAGACTGTACTAGAACCTGTTCTAGATATTCCTGAAGTTAATGGAACTTGGGTTAGATTATATTCAATAAATTGTAAATATTTTATTCAATGTGTATACATCATCTCCTTAACCTCACTTTTGTCTTCTTAAACCGTTAAGACCTGGTTGTAAGGTTAGTGGCATAACTTGTCATTGATCTGGGGCTCAACCAGATCGTAACAATATACATAAATAGGTATGTAATGATGTGTAAATAATATACCTACTGTATAATGTAAAAAATATAATAGGAAAAAATAGAGAAACCAAAATCCAGACAAAAAAAAATCTCCAGCGGATTGTGTCCGAAATAACCGAAATCCGAAATAACGGGGTTTAACTGTATGTATGTATTATTCCTCGTGTGTGTGTGTGTGTGTATTATTCCTCGTGTGTTTGTGTGTGTGTATGTATTATTCCTGTGTGTGTGTGTGTGTGTATGTATGTATTATTCCTGTGTGTGTGTGTGTGTGTATGTATTATTCCTGTGTGTGTGTGTGTGTATTATTCCTGAAAAGGTTTGATTGCAAGACTATAATTACTAATAATTATTGTACCGTTATGTTATTTCAGGTGTGAGGAGAACAGAGAAGAACAAGAGAACAGGAAGTGGAGTGATAACAGAAGAACAGAATAACAAAAAAAAAAAAATAATAAAAAAAAAATAATAATAATAATAATAATAAAATAAAACTTTGAAAATTTAGAAATTCATATTCAAACTAAACCAAAAATTATGTGAATTTAAGAGGGTGCGGGAATAGGGGACAGGCTTCAGGGGGGACTGGGGGGTTGTGGGAATAGGGGGACAGGCTTGGGGTAGGTAGAAAGCCTGTCCCCCTATTCCCACACCACCTCTAATCCCCCCAAGCCTGTCCCCTATTCCCGCACCCCCCAGTTCCCCCCAAGCCTGTCCCCTATTCACGCACCCCCCAGTTCCCCCCAAGCCTGTCCCCTATTCCCGCACCCCCCAAGCCTGTCCCCTATTCCCCCCCAACCCTGTCCCCCAACCCCCCCCAAGCCTGTCCCCCTATTCCCACACCCTCTTAAATTCACATAATTTTTGGTTTAGTTTGAATATGAATTTCTAAATTTTCAAAGTTTTATATTATTATTATTACTTTTTTATTATTAAATTTATTTTGGTGGAATTTTTAATAAGAATTTCAAAATAAAGATTTATTCATTTTTTTGTTTATAAATTGATGTTGGCTGTTTTCTGGAAAGTCTTTGAAATTTTTAATAAATAATTTGTAATAAATAAATAAAGTTGTTAGGTGTATTTGTTTTAATTGGAATATACGTAATAATTGTATGTTAATTGTATATATTTGGTTTAACAAGTTGTTTGTTTGTTGTTTTACTTGATAAACACCTAAATAAAATGTAAAGGTTTATATAGAGAAACACATTATTCAAAGATACATATTTAATGAATATTTAATAATAATAATAATAATTATATTAATAATAATAATAATAATATTAATAGTAATAATAGTAATAATAATAATAATAGTAATAATAATAGTAATAATAATAATAATAATATTTAATGAATAAAAAGTTTGATATATTTAATGATACATATTATCAAGGTGTACAATTAACAAATTTGAAATTTATACTACATATAAACACTGAAAATAAATAAACTATTGGAAATATAAACGTATGAGAAAATTATATGTAATGGATCAATATATAAATCCATCTGAAACTGAGATAGATTTTTGAGGTACAAACAAAATCATAGATGGAATAATTAATATGGATAAATATTTGAGATAAACAGATTATATATATATATTTTTTTTTTTTTTTTTTTTTTTTCATATCAATATATGAAATAATAAGCCAAGAATGTTATACAATATCATATAATTATTATACAAACATTCATGATATCAATATAACAGTTTAAGATAGATATACAGAATTTGATTCAAATAACAATTTAAGATGCATATTTATATACTAGATAATTAATACTATATATATAATTAAATTAAATATATATATTATATTAGATAGATATATAGACAAATAACAATTTCAAATACTTAAATAAATAATTTTGCTACATATTATAATCATTCATATATCTATTATAATAACATTATATTACATACATTCATTATAACCTATATATTTATAGACAAATATTTTCAGATACATAGATAAACTATTGATATAACTAAATCAATAGTATATATATAATTTCTGTACATAATTATATCATATACAGTATATAACATTAATTATATTTCATATATATATATACATAGACAAATAACAATTACAGATACATAGATATATCTATCTATTATATAAATAAAAACGAAATTAATACTATATAATATTATTTATAATATTTATTATATTAAATAGTTTCATATATCAGATAGATAAATACATATATACAAACATTGGTATTATATTAAATAGTTTCATAAAACAAATAGATAAATACATATATGCAAACATTCGTATTTTTTTTTTAAAGTTTCATATAACAGATAGATAAATACATATAAACAGATAATCATAAAACAGATAGATAAATACATCAATTGTCTATGTGAACTTGTATTATTTTAAAAAAATTCATAAAACAGGTATATAAATACAACAATTGTCTCTATATAATTGTGGGTGGTGGTGGCTGAGTGGATAGAGTGTTGGACTGTGACTGTAAAGGATCACGGTTCAATTCCACCTCAGAACACTTAGGATTTTTAAAGGTGTTGAAATGGGTGTAACTGTGTAGTGAGAGAATGTATGTGTGTGTGTGTAAGAGTGACAGAATATAAATAAGTGTGTGTGTAATTATAAGAGTTGGAGAATGAATGTACGTTTATTTATATTCTATTAAATAGTTTCTTCCTATACCAGATAGATAAATATGTCAATAGTGTGTATATAATTGGGGGTGGCGTGGCAGAGTGGGTAGTGTAATGGACTGTGGCTGTGATGACCAGAGTTCAATCCCACGTCAAATCGTCTGTTAAAAATATGGGCTGTGTGTGTGTGTGGAGAGAAGGTGAGGTGGAGAGAAGGTGTGTGTGTGTGTGTGTGGAGGGAGGGAGAGAAGGTGTGTGTGTGTGTGTGTGGAGGGAGGGAGAGAAGGTGTGTGTGTGTGTGTGGGGAGGTGGACAGAAGGTGTGTGTGGAGGGAGGTGGAGAGAAGGTGTGTGGAGGGAGGTGGAGAGAAGGTGTGTGTGTGTGTGGAGGGAGGTGGAGAGAAGGTGTGTGTGTGGAGGGAGAGAAGGGGTGTGTGTGTGTGGAGGGAGGGAGAGAAGGTGTGTGTGTGTGTGGAGGGAGAGGGAGAGAAGGGGTGTGTGTGTGTGGAGGGAGGGAGAGAAGGTGTGTGTGTGTGTGGAGGGAGGGAGAGAAGGTGTGTGTGTGTGTGGAGGGAGAGGGAGAGAAGGTGTGTGTGTGACAGAGTGAATGAATGTGTGTGTAGAAAGCCTGTTCCCCTATTCCCTCCCCCCAAGCCTGTCCCCTACTCCCATACATACAAAATAACCACAGGAGGAGAAATAATAAACAGAACAACAGTAATTACAAAGGTATATTACATCTTCGGACAATTTTATATATACATTTTTTTTTTTTGTCTCTCTCTCTCTCTCTTTCTGTGTGTGTGTGTGTGTGTTTCCCTCTCACACACACACAGAGAGGGAAAGACACACACACACACACACAGAGAGAGGGAAAGACGCACACACACACAGAAAGAGAGAGACAAAAGACACACACAGAAAGAAAGTCTCTCTCTTTCTGTGTGTGTCTTTCTCTCTCTCTTTCTGTGTGTGTGTGTGTCTTTCTCTCTTTCCCTCTCTCTCTCTGTCTTTTCTTTCTTCTTTTCTTCATTCTTCTTTCAAAAACCAATCTGAAACAAAAA
>JAWZYT010003986.1:45000-57500 GCA_034508575.1 Petrolisthes manimaculis | reverse complement strand
ACATACATACATATACAAATATTGTATGAATAATAATAATAATAACAATAATAATTACTAACCTGATAATATGTTTGTTTGTTTGTTTGTGTGTTCTCTCTTTAGTAAACAACAACAACAACAACAACAACTGCCTTCATCTGTAAATAAATAATAATATTAATAATAATAATAATAATAATAATAATAATAATATAAAAATATACAGATATGAAGATGTGAATTACACGAAAGCGCTTGGGACTCTTTCTTTCTCTCTCTCTCTATATACAACTCTCTCTTTCTCTTTCTTTCTCTCTCTCTCTATATACAACTCTCTCTTTCTCTTTCTTTCTCTCTCTCTCTATATACAACTCTCTCTCTCTCTCTCTTTCTTTCTCTCTCTCTATATACAACTCTCTCTCTCTCTCTCTTTCTTTCTCTCTCTCTCTATATACAACTCTCTCTTTCTCTTTCTTTCTCTCTCTCTCTATATACAACTCTCTCTTTCTCTTTCTTTCTCTCTCTCTCTATATACAACTCTCTCTCTCTCTCTTTCTTTCTCTCTCTCTCTATATACAACTCTCTCTCTCTCTCTTTCTTTCTCTCTCTCTCTATATACAACTCTCTCTCTCTCTTTTTCTTTCTCTCTCTCTCTATATACAACTCTCTCTCTCTCTTTCTTTCTTTCTCTCTCTTTCTCTCTCTTTCTCTCTCTCTCTTTTTAATAACCATACCACATTCATTCAACCTCAGGTCTTTACTCTATATACAACTCTCTCTCTCTCTCTCTCTTTCTTTCTCTCTCTTTCTTTCTCTCTCTTTCTTTTAAACTCACTGTATATACCCTGGTGAAACACACACACACACACACACACACCTGCAATGTAAATAAATATTAACACTGTATATTAAACCATATATTATTATTAAATAAATTGTAATTATTGTAAATTAAAAGTTAATTGTAGAAACAGAAAGATATAAATTTAAATTGTAAATAGAAATTATAAGGGAATATAAGTATTTGTATATAATATTTAATTAAGGGGGTGTGGGAATTAGGGGACAGGCTTGGGGGGGGTTGGGGGGTGCGGGAATAGGGGGACAGGCTTGGGGGGGGTTGGGGGGGGGGGGGTGCGGGAATAGGGGGACAGGCTTGGGGGGGGTTGGGGGGTGCGGGATGTGTGCGGGAATAGGGTTACAGGCTTTTTACCCAACTCAAGCCTGTCCCACTACTTCCCGCACCCTCCCAGTCCCCCCCCCCCAAGCCTGTCCCCTATTCCCGCACCCTCCCAGTCCCCCCCCCCAAGCCTGTCCCCTACTCCCACACACACCCTTATTTAAATCAATGGTTAGATTACTTATGTTGTATATTACTGAGGTCTGTGTATATTATTGTATTAGATAATTACAACAATTACATATAACATTCATAAAATATACACTACACTATATATACATACATACACTCTGCTCTCTTTTTATGTGAGTTTAAATTATGTGAATTTGAAATAGTGCGTATCATGAAAAAAAATAAATGAATGCAATTTCCATGAACTGTTAAAATAACGTGAACCATTAGGCTCCATTTTCAAGTTAAAGTTAAATTATTTATTATGGAAATGTATAATTTACTTTATGCCTAAATTCACTTTATGTGACACAACCCTTCACCAACCTATAATGTAATAAAAAAACACCACAGTGTACAACAAATCAGATTTGAGAGGTGACAAAGTCTGTCTAACAACTGCTAATTCTAAGTGTAAATAAAGACATTTCTACATGTCAACAAATGAAGTGAAGTAGTGTAGTGTAATCTATCACTAACTAACAACAACAACAACAACAACAACAACAACAACAACAACAACAACCTGGACAAATATACCAATCCATCCTTTTCACCTTCAGTTATACGTAGCTTTATATTTCATTGTGGGGCGGTTTTTGTGTTTTGTTTTAATTAATTGGGCCGTAGTGTCAATCAAGAGGCATGCAAATACACACACACACACACACACACACACACACACACACACACACACACATCTTGAAAACATAGCAGAATGAAGTACAGTACAAGCATGTAGACAAATAATTACAATATGACCTACTTAAATCCACCATATCATGGAGATGATGGTGGTGGTGGTAGTAGTGGTAGTGGTAGTGGTAGTGGTAGTGGTAGTAGTGGTAGTAGTAGTAGTAGTATAGGAATGGGTATCAAGTATAGGCTGGGCACATCTGGAATAATAATATAATACTTCACTATTGTATACATATACAGTACAGGGGAAGAACAGGGAAGAAAGGGCATGCAAAATACATACATATATACATACATACACACATACACATCTATATACACTCTCCTCTCTTTTTATGTGAGTTTAAATTATGTGAATTTGAAATAGTGCGCATCATGAAAAAAATTAAATGAATGCAATTTCCATGAACTCTTAAAATAACGTGAACCATTAGGCTCCATTTTCAAGTTAAAGTTAAATTATTTATTATGGAAATGTACAATTTACTTTATGTGAAATTCACTTTATGTGACACAACCCTTCACCAACCTATAATGTAATACTCTCCTCATTTTGTTTTGTAATCTGTACACATAAATACATACATTAATACAAGGATACATAGATGGATACATAGACAATTTTATGGGCTATTAGATGGTACAAACAGAAAATGGATACATAGAAGGACAGCAGAGTAATTACAAGAATTAAAAAAAAAAAAAGAGCAGAATGTATGACAAATTTATACAAATAATCATCCATGAAGAAAAATCAAAATTTTGCTTATCAGATCATCACCTAATCTGCAAAAAGAAATCATTATTATTATTCATTCAAGTGCAGATTATTACTTACACATACATACATACATATATACACACGTACATACATATACACACACACGTACATAGGTATACATACACACGTACATAGGTATACATACACACGTACATACAAATACATACACACATATACATATACATACACACGTATATAGATATACATACACACGTACATACAAATACATACACACGTATACATATACATACACAAGTATATATACATATACATACACACGTACATAGATATACATACACACGTACATAGGTATACATACACACATACATACATATATACACACATACATACATATACATACACACGTACATAGATATACATACACATGTACATACAAATACATACACACGTACACACGTATATAGATATACATACACACGTATATACTGTACGTATATATACGCACATACATACATATACATACACACGTACACATTCACATATTACACTCATATTGAAACTTATACACACATACTCATACACACATAAATATACAAGAAAGTTAAAGAATGAAAATGAAAAAGCCAAATAATAAACTCTATACCATAATATAAGTTATTATATAATATAAATATAATATAAATATAAATATAAAGTTAATATAAATAAAAGTTAGGGAATATATTAAGAAACTAAAGGGAGATGAAAGGAGAAAAGAAAAATTAGTAGTAATATAATACACATCTATATATACATACATATACATACATACACATCTATTTATACATACATATATACATACATAAACTCTGCTCTCTTTTTATGTGAGTTTAAATTATGTGAATTTGAAATAGTGCGTATCATGAAAAAAATGAAATATATACAATTTCCGTGAACTGTTAAAATAACGTGAACCATTAGGCTCCATTTTCAAGTTAAACTACCATTATTTATTATGGAAATGTACAATTTACTTTATGCTAAATTCACTTTATACGACACAACCCTTCACCAACCTATAATGTAATAAAAAACACCATAGTGTATATATATACATACATACACACATACAAGCATACACTTTATGTGACACAACCCTTCACCAACCTATAATGTAATAAAAAAACACCACAGTGTATATATATAATGACAGAATAGAATGTTGTTGTATTATCTCACCAGTTTGATGTCATCTAGTTTCAGTATTATTAAGAGCACGTACATACATATACATACACACGTACATAGGTATACATACACACGTACATACATATATACACACGTACATGAGGCTGTGAAATGGAAGGGGGTAGAGTTGAGGTCTATATGAGGCTGTGAAATTGAGGGGGCTTGGGTGTGTAAAATTGAGGGGCAGTCTTGAGAGGACTGAGTTGAAGGGGCCATTTAGGGAGCTACTCACGTATCACAATATGGTTAGGGGTCCGGGCCACTTCAGGTTAGGGGCCCGGGCCACTTCAGGTTAGGGGTCCGGGCCACTTCAGGTTAGGGGTCACATATCAGGTTCAAAGTTGTAATAGTGGGTTGGGTTGGGTTGGTCATTGTTGTAATACTCTCCTCGTTTTGTTTTGTAATCTGTACACATAAATACATACATTAATACAGGGATACATAGATGGATACATAGACAATTTTATGGGCTATTAGATGGTACAAACGGAAAATGGATACATAGAAGGACAGCAGAGTAATTACAAGAATTAAAAAAAAAAATTAGCCAAACTTGTGAAGGTTGCTGTAAGATTAGGTCCAGGTAGTCACACTAAATCCTTCTAGGAAATAAATGTTTGGTTTGTTAGCTCCCCAACCAACCACAATGTTAAGGCTTCATTATTTTAGGCTTGATTTAATAATAATAATAATAATAATAATGATCACTGTATAGATTAATAATAATAATAATAATAATAACAATAATAATAATGATAATAATAATAATCACTGTATAGATTACTCAACAAATTCATTAAATAATTCACCCATAAGGTATTTAATAATAATAATAATAATAATAATTGTATATAATTCACCCATAAGGTATTTACACGACAAACCTTCTTTCGTTTGTGAGCTTACCAACCAAATCAAACCCATGTGGCATCGACTACTGGACACACACACACACACACAAATAATAACACGTGACACACACACACACACAAACAATAACACGTGACGATGGTGAAAATTCTACCATTTATTCGGCACTTTTTTATTTATTTCCTATTATATAAGTAAGTTCTTTAGTGATTTTATTTATTCTCCTTTATTAATTAATTATAATATTAATAAGTATAGGCCTACCTACCTACAGAGTACATTATATAATAATTATATACCAATAAATTTGATTAGGTACAATAATACTTACGAATTGAGTGATCATTTTTTTTTTTTTATCGTTGCTCCATGTATATAAATAATTATCACCAGATTCCTTCTCACCCTAATTACCAATTTATTAAACATTATCCTATTTTTTGCCGTTATAATAATAATAATTATCACACATTTTCTAAATTTATCGCATTATCTCATGCAAATTATCGTATTTATTTGATAATTATCTCACATCTGGCAACGCTGAGTCGTCATGCCGCCTTCATAATTATTATACCTCCACGTAATTTAAATCAGCTGACGACAATTTTTTTTTATATATTGATTTTATCGCCTATATTATTATTCCCACACTACCCACAATGTGATATAACGATAGATATATAAATAAACTAACTATAATCTCAGAGTAATATAGACTTAAATGAGCTAATTAAAAAATAAATATTGAAATTATTACGATAAATTCCCATAATTTCAAACGGGACCAAAAAAAACAAAATGTTTATCTATTTATTTCCTGCTATATTATTATTCCCACACTACCCACAATGTGATATAACGATAGATATATAAATAAACTATAATCTCAGAATAATATAGACTTAAATGAGCTAATTAATAATAAATATTGAAATGATTACGAATTTAATCCGCCGATAATTTCAAACGGGGCCAAAAAATATATATTGTTTATCTATTTATTTCCTGCTATATTATTATTCTATGACTTTCCACAGTATGATATAACGATATATATATAAATAAACTATAATCTCAGAGAAATGTAGGCTTACCTGAGCTTCTAATTAAATAATAATAATATAAATTCTTACGAGATTAATCCTAAAATTGCACACGGACGAAAAAAATATATATTATCTATCTATTTTCTGCTATATTATTATTTGCTTGGTTCCCAAAGGGTGATATAGCGATAGATATATATATAGACCTTGATATAAACTATACCTCATAGCTGTATCGACTTACCTGAGCTTCTAATATTTAAATTATTACGATATATAGTGAAGGTAGGAGAAGGGTTAAACACACAGACGCCATATTTAAAGTTGGTCCAAAATGGCCTTGTTTATCTATCTATTTTCTCGTCTATTTGTTATCTATCAGTGGCCACGGTGGGTCACGTGGCCAGATTAATCTATTATCTACCCATGAAAATTATAATGAACTTACCTAAGGGTGTAATGATTGAATAACGAGGTCGTAATGAACGCCTTGTCAAAGAGGTAAGACCACAGGTAGCCATTACGTAATGAAGAATGTCAATAACGGACCTGCTGCAACATTGCCAGATCACCTTGGCAAATGAACCCTATAAAGTAACATCAGTTTTTCCCCTTTAATATAAAAATTACGATGTTAATTCACTGGGATAGTCTTAAATAAACGGTTATTTACTAAACTACAATTTCCCAGACACTAAAAACTGCATTTAACTCATTATTTATCGAGATATTTATCATTCTACCTTCACAACCTTCCTAACTGATTCTGCTGGTTTTGATTTGGTAATATTGTGTTAAGTTAGGAAGGTAAGTGTCTGAATGTATCGTTAATGACTTCGTTTAAACATTTATTTAAATTACTCACTCAATATTACTCGTACGCCAGTTATTATAATTTGATAAAGTAAATATATTTCTAGGCTCGTTTCCCATTACAAAAAAATAACGATTACGTAATGTTTTAGTGTCATTATTTAAACCTAAGTCAACCGAGTTTGAGGAATCGTAGCGTGAGGTTTATTCTTTTTTTCTAACATTTTCTAACCCCGTCCCATTTTCTAGAAAATCTTCCCGTTTTCTATGATTGTTTTTAATGGATGACTATTTTAAAATCCAATTATATTTGAAATCTTCGTTTTCTGTTCAGTTTACAGTTGACTCGAGTAGAGGCGGAGAGTGAGATAGAGAGAGAGAGAGTGAGATAGAGAGAGAGAGAAGGAGATAGAGAGAAAGAGAAGGAGATAGAGAGAGAGAGAGTGAGATAGAGAGAAAGAGAGTGAGATAGAGAGAGAGAGAGTGAGATAGAGAGAGAGAGAAGGAGATAGAGAGAAAGAGAAGGAGATAGAGAGAAAGAGAAGGAGATAGAGAGAAAGAGAAGGAGATAGAGAGAAAGAGAAGGAGATAGAGAGAAAGAGAAGGAGATAGAGAGAGAGAGAGTGAGATAGAGAGAGAGAGAGTGAGATAGAGAGAGAGAGAAGGAGATAGAGAGAAAGAGAAGGAGATAGAGAGAAAGAGAAGGAGATAGAGAGAAAGAGAGGGAGATAGAGAGAAAGAGAAGGAGATAGAGAGAAAGAGAGGGAGATAGAGAGAGAGAGAGGGAGAGAGAGAGAGAAAGAGAGAGGAGAGGAGAGGATTATGACGTCACTTTTTCCTACACACACATACGCACACACATTCTCTTTCTCTCTCTCTCTCTCGCTGTCACGCACAGACGCGCGCACACATACATACGCACACATACACACATACAGTACACACATACAGACACACATACACGCACACACGCACACATACACACACGCGCATACACACACACATACACACACACACATACACATACATACACACACACATACCTACACATACACATGCACACTTACACACATACATACACGCACACATACACACATACATACATACGCACACACACGCATACACACACACATACACATGCACACATACATACATACACACATACATACACATATACACACGCACATACACACATACATACACACATACATACACACACAGACACACACACCGACACACGTACACATATATACATACACATATATACATAAACACACTTACACACGCACACACATATACACGCACACATACACATACACACATATTCACATACATACATACACATACACACACATACACGCGCACACACACACATATACACACACACCCCGTACACGCACACAAACCTACCGTACACACACACACGCACACAAACCTACCGTACACACACGCACACACACACACCGTACACACACACACCCCGTACACGCACACAGCCCTACCGTACACGCACACAAACCTACCGTACACATACACACACATACACACATTCCTCCCACACACACACCCCGTACACGCACACAAACCTACCTTACACACACACATTCCTCCCACCAACCTCTCTACTTCACTCACTACCTACGTGTAAACTACAATGCCTAGAAACTTATACTTAGTTTCATTCTAAGCAGAAACTCTTTCTCTTTCCAATGAGACTATCCTCAGCTGTCTAGGACTACTGGCTACAAAGATATCATGTGAGGAATACACATATGTAAAAAAATTTCCTCTCTCTTACATACGCGTACACACACATTTCTCTCTCTCTCCCTGTCGGTCTATTACATCCACTCTTTCTCTCTAAACTACAATGCCTAGAAACTTATATTTAGTTTCATTTTAAGCAGCAACTCTTCCTCTTTCCAATGAGACTATCCACAGCTGTCTAGGACTACTGGCTACGAAGATATCATGTGAGGAATACACATATGTAATTTATGTTTTGGCCCGAGCGAGGCGTCAATGAGTGGTGGGGTTGACAGTGGTGGAGTTGCCAAGTAACTATTATTATTATTGTTATTATTATTATTATTATTATTATAATTATTATTTATATGTCCCCCCTACGCCCGCACATCCTTAATTAAATCCCCAAGCATGTCCCCTTATTCCCGCACCCCCTGAAACCCCCCCAGGCCTGTCCCCTACTCCAGCACCCCCTTGGAGTGAGAGAGAGAGAGAGAGAGAGAGAGAGAGAGAGATAGAGAGAGAGTTAGTTAGGTGTATGTACAGTCTGGGGCAAAAGTGGTGTCGCCTCGCTTGCTTCACCGAGGCACGCAATGTTCATAGACTCGAGATTATTAGGTGTAGAAAAACGTGTGTATTTCTGAGGCGACAACACTTATGCCGCCGACTGTACTTGTCAACCACACCTTATACCTCACACCTTACACCTTATACCTCACCACACCTACACACACACACACACACCAGTACACACACACCAGTATACACACACACACACACACACACCAGTACCTAATAACACCTCCTTACAACATCAACCTCACAATTATATGTGTCGTGTTTAGATTATCGTATTTTATAAAACAAACATTTAAGTTAATCCTTTAATTTATCAAGTCTTCTCATTTTTCTACCAACCTTCCCATCCTTCTTCATCCCTTCCCATCCTCTTTCCTAACCTTCCCATCCTCTATCCATCCCTTCCCATCCTCTATCCATCCCTTCCCATCCTTTATCCATCCCTTCCCATCCTTTATCCATCCCTTCCCATTCTCCTAGCCAAAGGAGAATAGGAAAAAGAATTTAAAAGATAGACTTAATTAGATTTACGTAAATTTCACATTCACTTTTCCACAAAATTATAAATAAACGAGACATATAGGAGTGTGTAAACTTTGATATTTGTGTTTGTTATTATATTATAAGGTTATACAAACTATATAACACTTATAAGACTCGTATAGAGCTATAATAATAATAATAATAATAATCATTCTGTTTCAGCCAATCAGCGATCAGGTTCAAGTATTGATTTTTTGTGGTGGACCAATCAGAATCATGGATTACATTACAGCGCTTAATTTGAACTGTTATGTATGTATGTATGAGTGTATGTATGTGTATGTATGAGTGTATGTATGTATGTGGATGTATATATGCATGCGTGTATGTATGTATGTATGTATGTATGAGTGTGTATGTATGTATGTATGAGTGTGCATGTATGAGTGTGTATGTATATATGTATGTGTATGTATGTATGTATGAGTGTAGTATGTGGCTTGAGAGTGGACACACACACACACACACACACACACACACATATGTACCCTGCATTCCAACTCAGCCTCTATAGGTGTATTGGGTACATGGGGGAATGAGCAATAGCAGGCGATTCGAAGCTTTCTGTTCCCCACACTCTGATAGTGGTTCACCAGTCAGGCAGGCTACAAGGAGTGTTGGAGAGTAACTGAACTGAGTAACTGAGGTTCGAAAATGTGAGTCTTTTAAACCTCTCTCAACATTGTGAAGGGTTTGGAAAATTCACTTGGCTGTTTACACTTACAGGCTGTAGTACTGTGTGAGAGAGAGAGAGAGAGAGAGTGTGTGTGTGTGTATTTTACGTGAAGAGAAACCTTGTACCAGAGAACTGCTTTACAGGTGAGACTTTTATTAATTAGAGTAATAAATGGACAGGTAGGTAATTTTCCTCTTGTCCAGGTAGAAATTCAGTCTCCTTATTAGAGAATGAGAGAGATGTGTGTATGTATGTGTGTGTGTATTTACCTGTATGTCTGTATATGTGTATACACCTTACATACACCTTCTTTACAAACTCCACACCTTACATACACACACACACACACACTCAATACCAATTACCTTCTCACTCATACCACATCTCACACACACACACACACACACATATACAAATATACATACATACACTCATACATACATACATACATAATAACAGTTCAAATTAAGCGCCTATTGTAACTCATCACCCTGTGTGTGTGTGTGTGTGTGTTTGTGTGTGTGTGTATCTCCACTCTCCAGCCACATACATACACTCATACATACATACATACACATACATACATACATACATACATACATACACGCATGCATATATACATACACACTCATACATACATACATACATACATACACGCATGCATATATACATCCACATACATACATACACTCATACATACACATACATACACTCATACATACATACATAACAGTTCAAATTAAGCGCTGTAATGTAATCCATGATTCTGATTGGTCCACCACAAAAAATCAATACTTGAACCTGATCGCTGATTGGCTGAAACAGAATGATTATTATTATTATTATTATTATAGCTCTATACGAGTCTTATAAGTGTTATATAGTTTGTATAACCTTATAATATAATAACAAACACAAATATCAAAGTTTACACACTCCTATATGTCTCGTTTATTTATAATTTTGTGGAAAAGTGAATGTGAAATTTACGTAAATCTAATTAAGTCTATCTTTTAAATTCTTTTTCCTATTCTCCTTTGGCTAGGAGAATGGGAAGGGATGGATAAAGGATGGGAAGGGATGGATAAAGGATGGGAAGGGATGGATAGAGGATGGGAAGGGATGGATAGAGGATGGGAAGGTTAGGAAAGAGGATGGGAAGGGATGAAGAAGGATGGGAAGGTTGGTAGAAAAATGAGAAGACTTGATAAATTAAAGGATTAACTTAAATGTTTGTTTTATAAAATACGATAATCTAAACACGACACATATAATTGTGAGGTTGATGTTGTAAGGAGGTGTTATTAGGTACTGGTGTGTGTGTGTGTGTGTGTGTATACTGGTGTGTGTGTACTGGTGTGTGTGTGTGTGTGTAGGTGTGGTGAGGTATAAGGTGTAAGGTGTGAGGTATAAGGTGTGGTTGACAAGTACAGTCGGCGGCATAAGTGTTGTCGCCTCAGAAATACACACGTTTTTATACACCTAATAATTTCGAGTCTATGAACATTGCGTGCCTCGGTGAAGCAAGCGAGGCGACACCACTTTTTCCCCAGACTGTACATACACCTAACTAACTCTCTCTCTATCTCTCTCTCTCTCTCTCTCTCTCTCCAAAGGGGTGCTGGAGTAGGGGACAGGCCTGGGGGGGTTTCAGGGGGTGCGGGAATAAGGGGACATGCTTGGGGATTTAATTAAGGATGTGCGGGCGTAGGGGGGACATATAAATAATAATAATAATAATAATAATAATAATAATAACAATAATAATAATAGTTACTTGGCAACTCCACCACTGTCAACCCCACCACTCATTGACGCCTCGCTCGGGCCAAAACATAAATTACATATGTGTATTCCTCACATGATATCTTCGTAGCCAGTAGTCCTAGACAGCTGTGGATAGTCTCATTGGAAAGAGGAAGAGTTGCTGCTTAAAATGAAACTAAATATAAGTTTCTAGGCATTGTCGTTTAGAGAGAAAGAGTGGATGTAATAGACCGACAGAGAGAGAAATGTGTGTGTACGCGTATGTAAGAGAGAGGAAAAAAAATTACATATGTGTATTCCTCACATGATATCTTTGTAGCCAGTAGTCCTAGACAGCTGAGGATAGTCTCATTGGAAAGAGAAAGAGTTTCTGCTTAGAATGAAACTAAGTATAAGTTTCTAGGCATTGTAGTTTACACGTAGGTAGTGAGTGAAGTAGAGAGGTTGGTGGGAGGA
>JAWZYT010003986.1:0-42500 GCA_034508575.1 Petrolisthes manimaculis | reverse complement strand
AGTCCTAGGCCTACTGCCTTTGTTTTGTTCTGACGCTGCTGTAATAGACACCAAGGAAAGAAAGCAACAGGGGGCAGATGAAATTGAAATAACAGACGAGAGCGAAGACATAACTTCACAACAAAGTTTTGAAACGATGGAGGAGGAAGAGAAAGGTGTGATGGCAACTGATAACGACAATACAAAAATGTCAGAACATGAATTCAAAGAAACAACACAAGAGGAACTTGAAGATAAAATTGCGGAAGGAGTGACAACAAAAAAACAATTAAACTATAAAACACGAGAAGAAGCGAAAGAACAAGAGGAATTGGAAAAACTGGAGGAGGGAATGAAAGAACAACAAAAAGTAGGAAAACAAGAGGACACACAAACACAAGAGGAAGAACATCAAGAGTTACAAAACCAAGAGGATGGACCTGCAGGGGAGCAAGATTATTCTTCCTCTTCCCTCACAGATCAACTCGTCAACGACCAACTCGACCACTCGGCGGAAAACACCAACCAACATCCATCAGACACTACACCCGGTGACAACATTGCACCATACTTCACCGTTGGGAATTTTGTTTATAGGTACAGTATTGTACTGTTATATGGTACAAGTATACTATATGACCTCACAAACCTTACAAACCAAAGCTGAATGGTTGATTTGCAAGGTTTGTCTGTAAAATGCTTGCAATATTTTATATTACTGAAAATGCTATAGTTGGTCTTCTCACTTAATAAACTGTCCTTGTAGGCTATTGTTAAGAATCCTTCAGATGGAATGTTAAACACCCTGATACGGCCTAAGCCAGTGTACAATAATGAAAACTTGTTGTGGCATTGAGGAACACAATTATACAATATACACTGTAGTCTGTTTCTTGCCACAGCTTAGAGACATCAACAGCTTTCAGTTCACCATCATCACTCTAACTCCGTGAAGGGATATTATCTTGTGGTCAGGATTTAGGAGAAATTATTCTTCCAAACCATATCAAGATCAGATATCTACTCATACTTTTAAGCACGGTACTCATTTGTTTCAAGGGATAGTTTGGAGGATGCAGTAGTCCTCTGATGAAGCATAATTACCACATATTATAACCTGTGTTATAAACAACTCCACAGTGTATGGGGGTTCATGCTGGGAGGAGTGCTCATCTACCTCAACCTGAGAAACACCTTTCGACTCCCATTCATCAGTGCACTTGACCATCTCCTAGGGTCCCGACGACATCGCAGGGAGACCTCCAGTGCTCTCTTGGAGTCCTATCTGGACCAAATCTTCCACACCTTCACCTCTACAATGGACAAAGTTGAAAAGATCCGCAGACTGGTATGAGGATGACATACTGTACTGTATAGTCATTTATCTACTGTATAGAGTATGGTCCATTCAGGATGAATAAATTGGGAGTTAAAATAATATATTAATTTTCTAGAATAACCTGTTTTTTACAGTTGAGAGCACTACATGATTAGTTACTTGTGCAAATGTACTGTGTATGGGTATTATAACCTTGGTCACTGGGTCTCACCCAGTATTATTGAGAACTGTATCAAAGAAGCACCTCTTTGCATGTGCTTTACAATCAATTTACCATTCATATACACTACTATTTCTTTCATAATACAGGATACAAGAAAACTATGAATAATGTACCAAGGATATAATGTCCATATACACCTCCACAACTAAATGATTCCTGTGATTTCCTCAATATGAGTTATATATAATAACTTATCTATCTTGCAATCTCCTTCTTATACTACATTAGAACCATCAACTTGTATCTCATAATGGGACAGTTTCATTTAAACTCTTACATTTTCACTCTGTGTCCAAACTGTCTCGATGAATTACTCCTCATCAACTAAAGTAATCCATTTTCAGTACCAATTCTGTACTGTACGGTCTTACTCATACTACTGTACACCTTATACACACATACTCGTTACTCTCAGCATCCCCCCGTTTCCAGACCCCATGCTCCTATCAGTTGGCTACTTCCACTGAAATTGGGGCACAGGGTTAGTTCAGGAGTAGCATTCGTGCCTCCCATCTACAGTATGTGGTTCAAGTTCAAGAATCGTCAGTTCAAACAAATCTGATAACTAAGATACATAGTGCCATCTTGTAATACCAGTGAAATATATGGCCTAACTCTACAGGATGCATATTGATCATTTCTAATGCAACTACTGTGCAGTATTCTCAACTGCAGTGTTTTTTAATGATAACTGAAATTCAGACAAGCTTGTTATATATTTAATCATTATAAAATTGTTTAAATCTATCTTTACTGGAAGGTACAATATGTTGGCTATAAAAAATTTCTGCAGAAATAGTATACGGGTAGATGAATAGCACATCACTCTTTCATCAGAATTTAAAAAATTCTGCACTAGACTCCAATGAGCACTGACTGTATACAGTATGTTAAAATACCAAAATTATACACTAATAATGTCTTTTCAAAGATCATCCTTATCATGAGTATTTTTAATATAGTATAAGTAGTACTGAACACTTGTGCATACATATGAAAGCCACTACATTAAATATTGTACATATCCTTTCTTACTAAACTATTGTATAAAACACTGTATTATACAGTAGACAATTATCATACCTAAAGAATAAATTAATCTGTACATTTGGCTCATACACATGATCCTCATAAAATTTTCCATCAGACACCTGCTTCAGATCTAAGGCTTTGACTCAGCTGGACTTGAGGCTATGGTATCAGAATGTAGTACAGTACATCAAAAAGGCTGCAGCCCCTACTGTGCCAACTTAAAAAGGACTTGCCATACTGTACTGTACTTAATTTTCCTCGACAAGCAGCTACTATTTATTAAATTAAAAAAAAATACTTTCACTATAATTATGATTATAATGACCAGTACTGTACCCCACAATGGACTGGTTGACGATCAAAAAAAAATTCTATTAAACAATTTACATTGTTAATAAATGAGCTGAATTGTCCTGTTATGTAATTTATTTGACAAAGAAACATTGTTTGGCATATAAAAGCCATCAAAGTTGTACATAATGGAAGTTGATGGCATAATGAAAATGTTTATCTCAACAAGTTGAGGACAAAATTTGTTCGCCAATCACGAGCTGGCAATGCAATGTTGCCATTTCTACAAATAATACCCCAATCCCACTGGCCAAAGGGAATGAAATAGAGTATAGTTCAGAACAAGCTCATAGACCATTACAATACTGTACTTAAAATTGGCTGATTATGCTTGATTAATTGCTATATCTGAGGTTACATTTCAACAGCTTTATCAATGTCATTACTGTATTTTTTGTTTTGTTTTCATCTCATTAGAAAATCACCTTCTTGGTAGCTCAGTCTTAACCACATAATGAATTCACAACACTACAACCGACCTCAATATTATGTGGAATTGTAGGGGGGATTATTCAATAAAATCACACTTTAGAAAAAACTGTACAATGTACTTAGTGTCGAGTAGTTGGACGGTGGACTGGATGGACTCTGGTAGAGATAGGCGTAACTATTTCCTTGTGTGCATGGGAGACTTGGCCCTTCATCACTTTTTTCCTCAGTCTCTGTAAGGGAAATAGTATTCAATTTTATCAGAAAAATAATAGTTAATGGATGAACACACTTTAAATATCCAAAATTTAAACCACCCAAGGTTGACCACATAGCCTACCCTATAAAATTAATGAATTGACTATGCATTTCAAGTATCACATATTTTAATATACAATACACACAATAGTATACAATGCTGATACATACAGGACAGCAAGCAAAAAGTGCATGTAATACTGTGATAGTGATTTTTGATGTGATGTATTTTATACACACTATGAGTGGTGACCAAGTAAGAAGGTGGCATTCTAGTGGATAGAGTTCTGGACGAAAGACTTGAATCCGGCAATCTTGCCTAGGTTTGGAGCTGAGGTAGCAAAATTTTTTATCTATTCCATGGCACCATTAGGTTTGAGTTGGCTGCTCTCCCTAGACGACCTTAGCTGAGGTAGCCAGGCCTAGGGTATCTACACCCAACTGGAGTAATGTGGCATATGGATGTTGTCTGTTGCCTTGCCTTTGCGTTAAAAATATTCCTTTTCTTGGTGCTCCTGATATGATTCAATTACACCAAAATTGAAAAAAAATTTTTGTTATCTCAGTGGGATTCATTCAGACATCCATATCTTGAGTGATAAGCCTGAGTATTATGGCCAATGTTAAAAGTTGAATATTATATTATAATCAAATAGTGAGTACCTGGCTGTAGAGGTTTGCCATTAGTCTGTTGGTACGATTCTCAGCAAGACGTTGATGCCGCAACCCTAAGGAACCAGACTCAGGAAGCAAGTCGTACAAACGCCGATTCTGCTGCCTTATGTCCCGATAACTAAATATCGGTGACAGTTCTGTGAAGAAAGGGAAGGGTGGATGTATACTAATATATCTTAAAGAAACTTGGAACCAAAATGATACTATGGCTCTACTGCCTTATGTCAGTCATTACTTTATAAATAAAGTTGCACTAAAGAGGTAACCTCAGAAAACACTGCCAAAGATTATGGGTTACTGGGTTTACAGCCAATATCCAGGGTCTGAGATGTTATGCAAAGAAGTGCTAGAACAGAAATAATACCCCACCACAACCCTCCACATGTTATACAAGCACATACCAGAGTTAAACACAAACACATATGTATGCCTATTTCATACATAGAACCATACTGTGTGCATACAGTACTCATACAAACAAACATTCATGCATAGTCACAATCACACACCTGGTTTATATAGAAAACGCTGGAGAGTGGATGGCGTCTGGAGGTTGGGTGGAATCTGTGCAACAACCTGATGGTTGTGTTGCTGTGCAGACTGTCGCATCTCCTTCTTTAAGTGGATTAATGCATGCCGATCATTTGCTTCTTGCACATACATTGGCTTGGCTCGAGCCAGTGCCTCCTGTGAAATGGTAATTAAAGTAATTGGGTATCAATATACATACTGATGCTGTCCTACCAAGACAATCAGATTCCAAGACAAAATATACATACAGAATATTTCATGGTCACAACTCCAGTGTAATATGATGGATTCCTGTAGTCTTCTTAAATGCATATATTAAACTAATTTCTATTGCAAATAACACAAGTGGTTTAAGGGGGCGTGGGAATTAGGGGACAGGCTTGGGGTGGGGTGGGGTGGGGTGGGGTGGTAGAAAGCCTGTCCCATATTCCCGCACCCACCCATAACCCCCCAAGCCTGTCTCCTTACTCCCGCACCCCCCAAAACCCCCCAAGCCTGTCCCCTACTCCCACACCCCCTTAACAATAACCCTCTTACAGATTGCAATAGATTATACATGTAGTCATATGTTAATGTACCTTAATGTAAATATCCACAACCCATATATCAAGGCACTTGTAAATATTACATCTTACATCTAATTGGTTGATACTCTCTATGGGATTTAACCCCTGGGTGCATAGCCTTAAGCAGTCGTAGTTTGCCTTAACATTTATCATCATCCTATATAAAATAATTTAACTTTACCTGTAGTGAGAGTTTCTGTGTACTGCATTTTTCCCTGGACATCCCCCTCACACCAACAGCAGCAGGGTCAGCAGTTATGATTTGGCGGGGCTGGAAGATTTCTTTGTCATTCAATACAACATCAAACCTCACTGGGTTCTTGTACTTTTTGAGGTCTGTCCTGAGGGTTACTGACTGTTCTCTCATACCTCTCAGTTGTCTTTTGGCTCTCTGAGCATCTTCCTGAGGATCTAAGTGAGTGATGTTCATGAATCTTGCCTGCTCCTGGTTATTCAAGTTGGAAAACATTCGATATTTGGAGTTTGGGAGATATTCTGATGAGACCTGATGATCAATTACATTTCTCTCAGAATGTATCTGAACATAGCCTACAGGATCTCCTGGTGCTCCTTGCTTCAAACTAGGTGGAGGGGACATACTGTTAACAGGATAGTTTTCAACCCCAGCTATCAAGGGAGGAGTGGGTTGTGTCCTATGGTTGGTAGAGTGCTGCATCTCTTGACTGGTTGCAGTGCGTTGCATCCTCCCACTCACATGTCTTTTGTGTCTGCGGTCCCTTCTTGCAGTCTTTTCATCGAATTCAGCCTCTCCTACCTCCCCAGTGCTTGTGGACTCAGAGCTCTCCAGTTCAGCAAAAGGAAGGCACTTATCCTTTACTGTTTCAGACCAAGAGGTATATTCACTTCCATTGCTGGTGGCAGACCTTTCTTCGGCACTCTTGAAACTTGGTGTTTCACCTCTCTGGCCTTTACTATCTCTTGCAGACCTGACTTTATTCTCCATTTCTCTCTCCTTAATTTTTATTTTATCTCTAATGAGTTCTTTTCCTCTCCCAATCTTTGCATTAACACCTCTGCTACTGCTGTTCTCCGATTCAGATTCCAATGCACTTTCTAAATTATGTCTATGATCTTGAGCAGACCTAAATCTACTCTCCAATTTTTGTTCCTTGTTTATTTTATTTCCTCCTGGAGGCTTATTTATTCTTATTTTGTCTGTTTCAACTCTAGAAAATTTCTCCTCAAATTTTGATTTCACACCTATTACATTTCTACAATCACTTGAAAATCCATTCTCTCTCTCTGAGTCCTGGTCCATATCTCCTCTGTCTACACTTGGTTCCTTATCAATTCTCCCTCTGCCATTTCTTTTCATATGCTTCACAATCTTACCTGTATGTCTGCTGCTGGTGCTCATCTTCCCAGAACATGGCCTGGAAGATATTTTGGTACTCTGTTCTGGTAGATTCTTGCTTTTCCCTGATCCAGGTCTTTTAGTTTCAGAGGACCTCTCTCTTGATGACTCACTCCAGGCTTCCTTCCTTTGGTTTACACTTCTTTCTCTTACTCTTCTGTTGTCCCTTTTACTCTCAGGCTTGTTCAAATTAGTCCCAACCTTCTGTACATTTCTACATTTTTGTATTTCACATGACTGGGGCATGGGATCTCTCTTGTTGTCTGTAGGTCCTATAGGCTTTGTATCTGATTCTGGTAAAGAAATAGGTCTGTCATCTTGGTCTTGGCTGCTTTTAATAGATTCCACATTACTTGATGCTATATATCCCTCTTGATGTTGATTCCTTTGAGTCTTGTATTTCTCATTTTTCCTGTCCTTTCCTTGCTTTCTATATTTCCCTCCATCATTCTCAGTACTGGTGGTGTGTGCTGGAGAACCACTACTGCTACTACTACCACTACTCTTCCCATTACACACATCTTTTCCTCTCCTTGATGGGTATAAAAGAGAATCCCCAGTCTGGATTCCAACATTCAGGCAGCCACCCAGCAAAATACTCTCGGAGCTTGGAAACATTTGAGTAAAGTCTTTCAGGTGTTTGTTATTCCTTGCACGACTTCCCAAAACAGAAGAGGCAGCAGAGGACCGAGCATCTTGTTTGTCATGTGTGAAAGCCTTACTACTGCCATCATTTCCATTGTCTACTTCGTTTATCTTTACACAGATCCGGTTCTTGCCTTCCCTCCCATTTTCTCTCTGCTCTATTTCATCAGATTCTCTTTGTTCATCCTCCACCAACACCTTTACTGAAGTAGGTTGCTGGTTACTGCTGACTGCCCCCTTTCTCCAATGAACTGTGCCCTCTGTACCATGTCTGCTGGACTCTCTCTCTGCAGCCACTTTTGAGCCACTTTTCTGGACAGCATTAATAATGGGGTCTTGAGTAGTGGAGTGGTTTCCTGTTCTTCCAGTACTTCTGACTCCTTCCTCATTCCTGCCACGAGCTGAGGAGGTACAAATATTTTCCCTGTTACTAACTCTGGCTCCCTCTCTATTTTTGCTTCTGGTTGCTGAGCTATGTGCATAATGCTTGTGTTGACCTCTGGCTGCCTCCTTGTGCTTACTTCTGGATGCTGAGGTGTGTGGATCCTGCCTGGTTTCTCTGGCCTCATGCCTGGTACCCCTGACTCTCTGCAGTCCTCTACGGGACTTCTCCTCAGCAGACGCCAGCTTGCGCACCTCATTCTCCACCTGTCTCATAGTGGATGCCCGGGAACTGGTCAAGTCTGAGCTGTACTGACTCACATTGACACAGGGAGATGGGCTGTGTGATCTGAGTGGTGAAGAAGGACTCTGTGACCTTCCTGAAGCTTGCATGTTCAGAGGGTCCTGTGCATCTCCTGTTGTCAATCTTGTTGTCTCTTGATTTACTGCTCGATTCATAAATTTTCTGTGCCGATTCATTCTCTCGTTGTAATCACTGGACATCAGGCTACTCGTACCTGTCTCTAAAAGAACCAAAGTTTATAAAACCAAGCAATATACCATGCCTTACTATCATATTCTTCAGGAACACTAGTAACTCTTTCATATTGCAGTAATGGCCTTGAAATCTACCTACTCAATCTTATATACATGCAGTTGAAGACTGAGTTAAGTACAGAGAATTCTCACCTGACTGCTCAACTATATTGTGTTGTCCTTTGATGTTTTTGTCAGACTCTTCCGTCAACCTCTTCTGAAAGCTGCCCTCTGAACCCAGGCTATCCCCAAGCTGTTCCAACAATGCTCTGAGACATACAGGAGGAAAGGTAATATTGTAATTGAAAGACAATATAAAAGTCAATAGAATATATATAATTACAATTGCTGCTGCAGCTATTACTGCTATGATATGGTATTACAGCTGTTTTGGTTGATACTGTACTCTTATTTTATTATTGTTTTAGCTGAAACCCTGGTTCATGACTTCTGGAGCCAGATGGCCTCCAAGAATTTGACTACTTTAACAGAATGCTCCCATGTACAGTATGTCTTGTTGAAGTGATACTGTACTATACAGCAAGATTGTCTGTATCTTGCCATTTATAACAGAATTAGTATTGTAACCTGTATTGAACTCTCACCATAAAAAAAATTGCTATACAGTACCTCTCCTTGTACTGTATTGTTATTGTTATGCAATAAAGGTACTACAATATTTAAACTTGGTCACATTATATATCTCTCACCTCTCTAACTTCTCCAAGGTTAGGATATGACGCTGAATTTTGCGAACATGACGCTGTTTTTCCATCTGTATAAGCGAGATCTGACTGCTCTGACCCTCTGTAAATATGCAAAGCTACATCATCAAGATATCTTTAACTCAATATCAGAGTTTATAAAAGTAAGAGCTTAAAATAGAACTCATGCTCTAATGCACAGTGATATGTGCTACAAATTCCTATATTTTAAATATGAAATACCCAAAATGAAAGTAATAACCAACTTGTTCATGACAGCATGAATTAAGGGTATACAACATGATCCAAAATAAAATGTAACAGATATATTCAGTGAATTACACTACAAAACTTGTATAACAAAAGAAAATAACTATTGTAGATGAAATTAACAATGTTTCAACAGACAATATTCACATGACATGGCATTATATATACTTAAGTGATACCATATTATATAGGCCAAAAACTATCTAAATTTTTTATCCCTATTAAAAATATATATAAATATTCTTGCCTGTATAGCTGGAGCGAGATGTGAGGAGACTGTGTGACTGTGGTGGAGGATGTTGGGTGTGAGTCTTGGGTCTGCTGCTGGTGGGAGAGGAATCTACCTCACCACCACTGGCTACACTGGATGGACTTGGTATCCGCAGAGGTATGTTATCTTGGGTGTTTGAATCCTCCTCACCATCATCAACATCAGCATTCATTTCATCATCATCCTTAACCAAAAGTAAATAAAACCCTATATTATAATAAAGTAAAATTATATGATCGTGTTTTTAGCTTTGACAACGCCGACGGCCCGTGTCCCTCCGGGAATGAGCACTGCATTGGCCTTCCCAGCCATCAGTGGCCTCTCAATGGGGGAGTGGATAGCTATGGCTACTGTCGGGGGGGAGTCTTCAGGCTGCCCTGTAGAGGGAGTGGGGAAGAGGAAGTGTATGAATGTAACTGTGAATGTGAATGGGATGACTGATGCAACCAAGAGACGAGAGATTGTAGAATGTTTCAAGAAAGAAAGAGGGCACATGATGGGAGTGACGGGGACACATGTAAAAGGATGTGAAATGGTTGAGTGTAAGGAGGGAAGGGATAGTGGACTGTGGGAGGGAATGGAAGGAGGAGTAATATGGATGAGTCTGAATGAAAAGACTAAAGGAAGAGGGAAGGAAGGGTGTGCTCTGTTGGTGTCTCCATGGGTGTGGAAGGGAGTGGATGGACATGGGTGGAATGGGTCGAGGGTAGTATGGATGACTGGAAAGATTGGCATGGTGAAGTATGTGTGGGTGTGCTTATGCACCAGTAGAAGAAAAAGTAAGACGGGGAGAGAGGATGAGTGTTTTGGGAGGAATTAAATGTGTGTCTAAGAAAGATTGATAATGGAAGGAGAATAGTGATGATGGACTTACCAGGTGGGATGGAGAAAGTAATGAGAGTGTGTATGAGATATATGGTATGAGTGAGAAGGCAACTGGTATTGAGTGTGGAGTGGTTGAGAGAGTTGTTGTTGTTGAAGTTCCTCAAGCTGTCTGGCCGAGCAGCCCCGAGCTCCTGAGGAAGGCCATGGCCTGAACTGGGCTTTCCCACAGTGCACTCAGAGAGTGTATGTTGTGTTGTTGGCGAGAGTGGTTGTGTGAATTGCAGTCTGCAATAATGTGTTCAATAGTATGGGGTGCAGTGTTGCATCCAGGGACTCGCACCCCCTGGTGGGGGGGGGATGTTGTGACGGTTTGGCCCCCATAGCTTCCTTCTTTGGCAGCTTTGGAGGGTGGTCCCACGACGTAGACGTCGCCACTCCAGGACCGGTTGAGAGTGAAGCGTAATACATCAAGGTGGCTTGGACATGTAGAGAGAATGCAAAGTGAGGAGTTTGTAAAGAAGGTGTGCGATAGTAAAGTTGTGGGACACAGTGTGAGAGGCAGACCTCCGGTTAGATGGCACAACAGAGTGGAAGAGTATGTGAGAGAGAGAAGTGTGAGGGTGGGAGTGGGGATGTAGCAAGTGAGGAGGGAGTGCTGGAACAGGGAAAATTGGAGACTCTTCTGCTGTGGCCACTCCCTTGGTGGGAGTTCCCAGAGGGAACGAGGCGTCAGAGCTATAGATAGAAAGCTATATGTTTGTTTAGAGCTCCTATCCCTTTAAAAGGGGAAATTATATATTATGTTCATTATTATCACTAAGGAGGTAGTAGGGGTCAAGAGTCCCACCAACAGTGCTAAATGCTAAAGGTTAACAAGATTATAAATCCAGCCTTCCACTAACCTGTTCAGAGGGTGGAGTACAAGGAACCAGACGGGCAGGGCGGGGTGAAGTGGAGTAGAACTCAAAGGAGGATGCCAGAGCCTCATCCACTCGCCGGTGCCTCTCTCTGATGGTCTCGTAGGCAGACTCTGACCCAGAGCTCGTCCAAGGAGGTCTGGGTGCAGCAGGACGGCGGTGTTCTTGGTCTGAGAGGGACTCGGAAGGGTGGCTATCCCGATCTTCCTGATACCCTGGGGGCTGTTGGGCCAGATGTAACATTCCCTGTCGGTCCTGATAGAGCCGGCCTGTCCCACTGTGCCCTGCCCACCACTCCGCTGCAGCTCTTTCTTCTGCATTTCTATCCTCATCCTCACCCCACCACTTTGTCTTTCTCAAGACTTCTACATCTTTCCTCACCTCCTCCTCCTCCTCCTCCTCCCTATCATGCTGCCACTGTGTGGGTTTGAAAAGTTGCCAGGGTGATTGCTGATGGAGAGGAGACCAATCATCAGAGGAGGGAGGTGAATGGAGTGGTGGCCTTTCACTCCACCATTCTCTGGCCACAGCACCAGTTCCATCCTCACCTATCCAACCCGACTGTTCATCATCTTGCCAGTCTGCATTACAAAATGTTAATGTTACCAATGTATGGCAGGGTAAAAACACAAAAATATTATTTAATCCTATACATCACAAACTAATATAACAAAGCCAAAAAGTGTTTGCCCTATTTTTTTTTTCTCTGTGGGTTGGGAGAGATAATATAACAGATAGATGAAACCCAACCTCATCTTACCGACTGTTATAACACGTACAGCATTCAAATTTTCAAACAAGCAAAACACCAATTAATCACAATTGAATCCTCTTTCCTGTGGGTTGGTTAAACTGTTACTGTATAAGGGGATGAGGAAACCCAAACTGAAAATTATATATACTGATCAGTACATAATACTTCTATATATTAATCTAACTATAGTTCTGAGGACTGGTTTCCTCTAGGAACTCCCCTAGGCCACAACAGTAAAGTCTCTATCTTTCATCAATGCATTACTGAGGTGCCAGAGGTACAACAGTGAGTGGTACAGTATATGTGTAGTCAGGAATACCAACACTACATAACACTGTCCATAAGGGTGGTGTTGATAATACTTTTTTTGCCACCTATACATAAAACTTTACTCTGTAAACCAATGAAGTTAACCATACTTACTGTTCTCACTTGGATCCCCTTCCCTATGTGTTGTGAGAGATGATATGAGTGGAGAAGGAGACCCTGTTTCTTCCCTCCAGCCTTCTGCCTGACCTCGAGTTACCTCTGCCTCGCACCTGGACCGAGGAGAGGTGATGGAAGGGTGGGAGGGGTCTGGGGATGAAGCAATGCAGGTGTCTGGAGCTTGCTTGGCTTCCACCAGTCCATCACCATGTTCTGTAAACATAACATTTTATAAAATGTAAACAAATAAATGTAAAATTAAAAGATAACATACCTTCACCCACAAAAATTCTTTTATTTGCACTTAACAAGGGCTGGGCAGGAATTAATGGTGGAAATTATTCCTGAGTTTTTGAGGGAACTAATTCAAGTTATTGCTCGCCAGGCTTTGTGCCGTTGAGGTTGGCAAATTCAGCTGTATGCAGCATTGTAGTCAAAACATTTTAGAAGATATATATATTATTATTCAAAGGAGAGTCATTCTAATGTCAAAAGAGTTTGCATTTCAAAGAAATGAGGAAATAACACTTCTCAATACTTCCTGAAGTTTTTCAGATTGTAGTCCTAAAATGTAGATAAGTAGTGCATATTAGATTTATATTTATATGCCGTTCTTTCAGGCTTCCATGACAGCTGGTATGACATGTCAAATATGAAAGATTACTAAGTATCACTTGATGTCCTGTGAGGCATGGGGGAGGTCTTTTAGTTACACTGCCCTCTATAACACATTACAATATCTGAAATCTATTCTAGTAATTCCACTACCATTAAGCATCAGAATCTTTGATTAAAATTTTATCGATAATTGTTCAGCCCTACTCTTAACCTAGCAACAAACACCAACCAAAATATATACAGTACAGTAATATCTATACATATAATAAGTGCGAAAATGTGTTTACTTGTTTCTTTGTTTTGGTACAACTGTACAACATCATCACTTCTTAATAATTTTTTACCAAATTTGGCAGGGAGGTCCAGATGCAAACAAAGAAAAATTGAGTTTGAGTGACTTTTGAGGTATAATTTCCAGCCAGTTAGGCTAATATCACATACAAGAGGTTGGGATAGCATAAGATGACTGAAATGGGAACACAAAGTGCAACTGAGAATGAAGTTAAAATCAGTTAAGGAAAAGTTGTTATGAATACAAACTTATTTACTGAATATCATATCAATGGGAAAGTAAAAGTCCTTTATGTAAGGTCCCCGTAGGGGGGTATTGTCAGCAATAGTGATGTGGGCAATACTTTAAGGGTTTTGGCGCCCCTTTGGCCCCAGCCACTAGCTTTTAGTTCTTCAACTATCCCTCTTTCTTTCTTTCAATTGACTTCCTGCTTGCTGTCTTACCTCTCAATCACCGTTTTCTGGCGCTATATGACCTTGCTGTTGCGGCGCCTAATATCAATCAATCAATCTTATGTGAGGTACTGTTGACTATCATGAAAGTAGCTTTAAAGTACTGTTCTGTACAGCTTTTAGGTAAAACAATGTCGAGAAAAATATTGACAACATTTTTAGACCAGTACAGTACAATATAATATGTACTGTACTGTACAGGAATATGCTGCATAAACTGTCTATGGTATACAAAAAATTTACCATAATGCACAAATCATACACACAGAAAAACAAAGACTAGATGGACCTACCATGTGACACAGCCATGTAGTAAGTGCGTGTGGCAGAGGTAGGGCGATATGGAACCACAAGCACAGTTCCTCCGGGAGTGATACATCTCTCTTCTTCCTCTTCATATACTGCTTTGCTAGGCACTTTATGCTCTCTTACTGCTGTCCCCACTTCCTTTTGCATCACATCCTCACTCATCTTCCTATCTGTATTATATACGGTACATTTTGACAATGTTTGGCAATTTTTTCCATTTTCTCAAACATCAAACTACATTTTATTATTGTTGGAAGGAAGATTGAAATTATAAATGGGAAGAAAGAGAACTGTGCTAGGCCAGACAAAACTTATACCACATGGGAAAAGGAGACTGAGAGAAGGGACGGCAAAAGGAAGGAGGGATAGAAAAAGAAAATGAGACAGCTGAAGAGAGGAATAGAATTAGCTTCGATTCACAGGGATGATATATAAATAGCAGGAGGGCAATACTGTATATAGTACCTTTACTGTGATGCCAATCGAAGCAAAGAAAAGCAAGAAAAACAAAAAATATGTAACTACAATACAATCAATAGAGTCAAGAGAGAGTTGAAACGTATATTTCAGTGTATAAAGTTCTGGTTATCAATTTGGAAAAATATCAAATGAGATCATGAGCACATGAACTGGCAAGCATGGTACAAACCTAAACTGTGAGGCTGATCCAGGTCTTGGCTTACTAGTACAACAGGTTCACTGCTGTACCGGCCTGACCGCTGCTGGCCAGACTGAGTGTCCGATGCATCAGACGGGCCTGTGGGAAGTGTATCTGAAGGAAGAGTGTCAGAAGGTAGTGTGTTGGAAGTAGCAGACAGGAGGGTATCAGAAGGGAAAGTGTCAGAATGGAGTGTGTCCGAGGCATGGGAGGTATCAGAAGTGTGATCAAGGCCACCTATTTCTCCAAACATGCGCATGATGACATTTGCAACACCTTGCCTCAGCCTTCGCTCTTCCTCTGTGGTGGCCGGAACCCCTATGAAGGTAGCATAGTCTCGTAGCTTGTGGTAGTCTCGACCTTCACCCAAGCATCCAGCTTTTCCCAGGGCTTGGATGTGTGCAAGAAGTCGCACCGAGAGGGATTGCAAAGCAGCATTGGAGGCCTGAAGTGACTCCCCTTCATTGTCACCCATTTGTCCTTCCACTTCACTCTGGACTGGGGCAGTGCTTGACTGATTGGAGGAGGAAGCACAAGTAGGATTCACCTGAAACTGTTCCTTCCCCTTCTGCACTCCCACCTGTTCCTGTTCCCCTTGTCTGGCTTGTAGAGATTCATGATTACGAGCATTTTCACTATTTTTCTTGGCTTTTAGGTTATGAGGATGATGGTAATAAGAGGCAGGCTTGTCCTGAACAGCAGCCAATTCACCCTGTACCTCCAGATCTGAACTTTCATTTGACCTGGGGCTGAGATCATTGCTGCTGGAGACATGTGGATAGGCATGGAGGCTCTCAGATGCTGCCAGGGAGGCCAAGGAGCTGTGCTTAGAGTTAGTAGTGGTTGGTGAGTGTAGACCAACCGGGACATCAGCCACCTGGGTGCTACTGGTGCTGGCTGATGCTGGCCGTGGAGAGACACTTGGGATAAGAGTGCTCGTAGAAGTGGAAGTGTTGGCAGTTCCCACCATACCTCTGTTGATGCCACACCTGATAGATTTTCTTTTGAAAGTGTCAGACAAGTGGTGAGGGAGGGAGAGGGAGTACTGGCTGTTACTGCGATGATTATGGACACTGCCGGTCCAAAATTGGCCCAATTCCACTAAACTACTGCTCTTGCCTTCCCTCTGTTCTTGTGTGAGCTCTCTCAACCTTTTTCCAAGTCCCGCAAGATTTTTGGAAGTCCTCTTCTGAGGTAAGTCTCCATCACGACTGCCTATCACCCCTGACCTTTTTCTTGGCCGCCTCCTGGGACTCTGAGATGGACTACCAAATCTTTTATTAATATCCTCTTCACTTGAGGACAGACACACTTTGTGAACCCTGTGAGCAGGTGAAGAGTGGGTGGAAGAACTTGTAGTTCCTTCCAGAGTTGGATATAGCCTGCCACTCCCTGGCTGACCTCCCAGTCGTCCCAACCCAACTCGTCCATCACGCTTACTTACTCGCTGCCTCTCTCTCACCTGTGTAGTTCCCTCTGGTTCAGTCCTCAGCACAGAGGCATAGCTGCCAATAGCAATCCTTTCCAGTGTACTGAGAGAAGTGAGGGCAGACTCTGGTGTCCCTCCAGTGATTCCCCCACTATAGCCTACATCTGCCCCAGAATCCCATTCCATCCTCCTGCTGGAGGCAGCACTAGAGACAGAGAGGACAGAGGGAGAAGTAACTCGCTCAGAGGATTCTGGGGGATTGGTGGACTCAACTGACACCATAGAAGCCAGTGATATCTCTTGATCATTCACCAGAGGAATGGGAGGATAGAGAGGAGGTTGTGCTAAATATCGGTCACGGTCCAGCTCTGGTCCAGCCTCCTGTGTCTCCAAAGAAGCTTTCATGTCCTGCATCCTGTCACGGACAGTATTTTGGAATTGCTTGAACTTGCCTCTGGGGCTGATAGGTCCACCCACCACAAATGATGGCTTAGGACACAATTGCATTGTTTGTGCCATCATCAGGCCAGGATTACTTAGACTGGGGTCTGTCTCACATCCCTGGCCCTCACCTCGATTCAGGTCCACCACAGTTTTTACACTGTCAGTATTTTCAGACTGGCTGCCCAGGGAACCTGGCTGAACTTCTGTGGGACCAAATATATCTGGTGCCCTTGCTGGGGAACGGGTTTGTCCTTCATCACTGGACTCCTCACCATCAGTGGACCCTAAGTCCTTACGTGTCACTATTTCTACTTCCTCACTCTGGCCAACTACTGGAGGACGCACTGTGCTCACCTCAGCTTTTTTCCCTTCTACAGTCCTCTCTGAAGCAACTGAGAGGTCTAATTCACCATCTGGAGTGCTGAGACCAGCAGGAGAGTTTCGTTCCAGTCCTTCTATCCCTCCAACAGCCATTAATCCTCCACTACCAGCACCATATGTACGGGCAGGTGTGGCAGCACTGTCAGCTCCCTCCACAATATCTCTGACAGGTACTAGGGTTGGTACTCCTCCCAGAGCCCCACATGCTGCTACCCACTCCAGAGCCTCTGTGTCTGAGCCACTGTCACCTAGGGAAGTGAGAGGGGCTGGCACCACCATGAAGCCTTGGTCTCCACCAGGCGAAAACACCAACTCACTGCTGCCTGCTACTCCCACTTGAGTATCTAGAAGCAATGGTCGCCTCAGAGCCCGTGCAAATACACCCAAGTTAGCAGTGGATGGGCAGTCAGATCCAGGTGTTTCACCTCTCTGCCCAGAAAGCCTACCATCTTTTCCACTCTTTTTGAGCCTCATCATCTGCAATGAGACTTCAGTACCCTCACCTCCCATTCCTACTGGAGCTCTTTCTGCCAGACTTTCCAAATCTGGGTTCTGACCCCCCACAAGAGAGGTGTTTTGAGACTCTTGAGATGACCCCCCTTCTATCTCCTCCCTCTGTCCAAGGAAAGTTGTGTTGGCAAGGGAGGTGAAGCGTGAGTTAAGTGTGGCCTCAGCAAGCAGTGACGTCCAAGTTTCTGTGTCTGTGTCATCCCAGGCCCCGGGCTCTGTGTCACTGGTAGGCTGACTTTCTTCTGTCACCATACTGCTGATCTTACGAGATGGACTCAAGTAAATCTCTGGTAGGCCGCCTTCCTTGTCCTCATCCTTCTCCCCTTCCATCTTACCTACAACAGAAATATATCAATGACCATACAAAAAAATGAAAAAAATAATTGTTACACGTTATAAATAAATAATTTATGACAAAAAAAAAGTGATACAATGTACAGTCGGCAGCAAAAATTCGCATCCATGTCATATACTTATTGCTAATGTGACCAGCTAGTTGCATTCTGTATCAGTTTTTATTCCTACAACATACATAATTTACCATATGAGAACTACCATATATCTGTCGTCTCTGCATTAAAATTTTATTACAATATCACTATAGCTAATACATACATAGGTGGAATTGAAGCAAACTTATGCTGCCGACTGTACCTTCCACTCATATTTCTCCCTTTATCCAGTTTTACACAGACTTCACACTTGCCACTTCCTTCCCGTCTTTCCTCCCACCAACACTTCAACCATACCCTAGAATCTTTGGAACCAGACTTAACATAAGGTTTTCCCAAACAAATATGTGTGTGTGGGGGGAGGGGGATTGAATTGTTAAATTTCTTGAAAACTCATAAATATGATTTTCCTGTATCATGAAGTGTACCAGTACCGTACTGCAATTTTTAATTGTTGCTACAGAATATACTACCGGTATGTTTGTTAATGTCAATACTGTAACAGCGGCGGAATTGGAACCAGTGTTGACATTGGCGCAAATCCGCGCGAGCTCGGAACCAGTGTTGCCATGTCTGCTTGACGAAATTAGCTAACTTCAACATCAAAATTTCCCTTTTTACCTCAATTATTCCCTGTTTACTTTTGAACATTGATGGTCTTTTAAGTATTACATCTTGTAGAAATTTCCCTGTTTACTCTTGAACGAGCTGTATATTATTTCCCCGTGTTTACTTCGAAATTACCTAAAACAGAGCTGCTTGGAACAGTATCGCCAACTCTGGTGTTGACATTCTCCCTCCCATTTACGCCCTATCTCATTCATCCAATTATCGTAATTTCCCGCGCTCCTGATTCGGTTAGGTCAGGTCAGGTGAGGTCAGACTAATTCTATTTAGTTTTCTGTAGTGTTTTTCCGACGAATCGGTAAATTTTTACAAGTTGCCACAACAGGATTTCACTGGAAAAAAAATTATTTCCTAGAAGGATTTAGTGTGACTATTTACCGATAGTTTGCCCAGGTTAGGTCCTGGTAGTCTGATGCTGTCTAACGTTAGGTCAGGCTAATTTCAAAATGCCCCATTTTAATATACCGTAACTTACCCTATTTGCAGAGGAAATGCCATAGAAGGAAATAGGGTATTATTACAGAATAACTGGGTTTTTGCCTAGGCTTGAGCAGTATTACCACATTAGGTTAGGTCCTGGAAATTTGCCCAGGTCGTTTTATGATAGTTTACACTGGTTATACCCGGTAGTTTGCCCAGGTAAGGTCCGATAGTTTGCCCAGGTTAGGTCCCTGTAGTCAGGCGTGGTCTAGGTTAGGTTAGGTCAGGTAAGACTAGTTTCCAAATCATGTTTGTAAACGAGGCATTTCCGAGAAATGGTCCAAAATAGTGGGTAATGATACTAATATAGCCTATACAATATAATGAACCCAGGTTTTCTGTAAATTTACCGAGAATAGTCTTAGAATGGTCTAAATTAGTTGATAATGAAGGTAGAAATACCGTACGCAATAACGGTAATTCTTTCAATATTTACCATTAGTTTTGGTATTTAAGTTAGGGATATATTTTCCTTTACTACACCTGGCTGGCTCATGATACACACAACTCGACTGGTATTCATTCCCATACCTTGAGAGGAAGTAGAATTATTAGTATATGGATGTAAACTATATATAAATGTTTGTGTTTGTATTTACTGCTGCTGTTTAGTGTTTACTAATATCAAGGACAGAGTTGCCAACTAAAAAAATTCTGAAGGCGCTAAGTTGGTCGAAAAAATCAGCTACATTTTAAGTAAAGTAAAGCTCCTAAAATTTTTCCGTTTGATTGGCTTTGAAATTCCGTTTGTCTTTTATTTTACTCATTTTAGGCACAACTTGCCAAACTGAACCTGAGAACTTTACACACGTAAGTTATGAGGCTTTATAGTTTATACTGGCCCACTGGGTGCTCAACAATAAACTGTTCCACCAACTCTGACCACCTATCAATTTTTCGCTTTTCAAAAGATCCTGAAACGCGGTCCCAGGTTTTTATACATAACTTATTTATTAATTAGTAAGCTATGGAGTACAGTATTAATAACCCGTTGGCTTCCAGCTGCAGCTGGTAAACAAATCGAGATTTCGAGAGGGGCGCTGGAGATGGGATAAAAATACCCGTTTTCTGTGGCGTTTATGTACTTTCACTATTATCGTTTAGTTCAATTAACTCAAATAATCATCAAAACAATTAATACGCTTGTTTATTAGACTTTTTTCAATCAGGAAATACTAAAGTCTGTTCAAAACTTGTGTTCCGCTGGGGGTGTAGCGCGGCTCAAGACGTCGTTTGTACCGGCTCTCCTGATTGGCTGGCAGCTGGCTGGCACCCTCTCTCTGGGCTCGAGGCGGACTAGAGTTTGGGACGTGCCAAAAACACGATTGGGCGCCAGCCTCGAGGGTTCATAAACGCGACTTAATGTCCTGCTGTACGTTCGTAAATTATTTGCTCCAGCTCTTCTGTTATTCAAGATAAACAATTTTTATTGATACCATTAGTCTCAGCAGTAATTGTAGATTCCATATGTTAGTCACAACTCGATAAAACAAACGGCAAAGTAATAATGACGAACAAGTCACCGAACATCTTTAAACAACTTTTTTTTCCTTTGCTTCTTTGCAGCAAACATTAAGCCAATAATGTTTAAAAACATTGAAGCCCATAAAACAAAACAAACAAACAAACAAACAAATAAACAAACAAACAAATAAATAAATAAATAAATAACGACGACGACGGCAGCGGCGGCGGCAGCGGGGAGGCGGCGGCGGTGGCGGGGCGGCAGCAGCGGGGTAGCGACGGCGGCGACGGCGGCGGCGGCGACGACGGCGGTGGCGACGGTGGCGACGACGGCGACGACGACGAAAAAACAAATAATAATAAAAAAAAATAATATAATAAAAAAAGAAAAGTAAATTATTACAAAAAAAATAAATATTAAAAAAATATATATAATAAAAACTAATTATTAAAAAACGACGGTGGTTGCGGCGGCAGCGGCGGCGGCGGCGGCAGGGCGGTGACGGTGGCGGCCGCGGCAAAGGCGGCGTAAGCGGCGGCGGCGACGAAAAAAATTAATAAATAAAAAAAAATAATAATAAAAAAAAATAATAATAATAATAATAATAATAAAAAAAGTTAATTATTACAAAAAAGAATTAATTAATAAAAAAAATATATATATTAAAAAAATATATATATATTATTAAAAAAAAAAAACTAATTATTAAAATAATAATAACAATAATAATTATAAAAAAATAATTAATAAAAAAAAATATACAAATAATTTATTTAAAAAACAACAACTAATTATTAAAAATAAATAAATAAATAAATAAATAAATAACGACGATGACGGCAGCGGCGGCGACGGCAGCGGCGGCGGCAGCGGCGGCGGCGGGACGGCGGCGGCGGCGGCGGCGGGGCGGTGGCGGCAACGGCGCGGCGGCGGCGGCGGCGGCGGCGACGATAACGACGAAAAATAATTAATAAATCAAATAAAAAATAATAAATAAAAAAAAATTGATAAAAAAATAAGTTAAATTACAAACAAAATTAATCAATAATATATATATATATATATATATATATATATATATATATATATATATATATATATATATATATATATATATATATATATATATATATATATATATATTACATTAATTACATTAATTAATAATAACAATAATAGTGATAAATAACATTAATAATAACAAACAATAATAGTGATAAATAGAAAAAAAAATGAAATAAATAAGACAGCCGTTGCAAAGGCATAATAAACCCGACAACTCATCAGCAGCTGAGCTCAGTGAGCTGACACACACGGTGACACACACACACACACAGAAAACGAAGAAGAAGAAGACTTAGAAGAGGAGGAGGAGGAAGAAGAAGAAAAGGGATAATAAAATTTTCTATAATTACCTTAATTTTTAATTGATAAAAAATGCAATCCAACCACAGCTCAGATCCGAAGAGAGTGGATAAAATTGTGAGGTGAGGGAGAGTGAGTGGATAAAATTGTGAGGTGAGGGAGAGAGTGGATAAAATTGCGTGTGAAAGTGAGAGTGAGTGGATAAAATTGTGAGAAAAGAATGACGTTAATTACCGTTATATAGCAGTGTTACCAGATCCGGCTAGGTCCCGGTAGTCTGTCCAGGTTAGGTCCTGGTAGTCTGTCCAGGTTAGGTCCTGGTAGTCTGTCCAGGTTAGGTCCCGGTAGTCTGTCCAGGTTAGGTCCCGGTAGTCTGCCCAGGTTAGGTCCCGGTAGTCAGATGCGGTCTAGGTCCCGGTAGTCTGTCCAGGTTAGGCCCCGGTAGTCTAGGTTAGGTCTAGGTCAGGTCAGGCTAATTTCAAAATGCCCTATTTGAATATGACCTACAGTATCTTGAAAATTTGTGGAGGAAATGCCACAGAAGAAAATAGTGTTAGAATGGTCTAAATAAGTGGGTAATGAAGGTAGAAAAACTATATGTAATAACGGTAATTCATTTAATGTTTACCGGATAAAATTATAAGTGAGGGTGGAAATGGGAGTGAATAAGATTGTGAGTGAGTGAGAATGAGTGAATGAATGAGTGAAAGTGAATGAAGTAACTAGTGTTGTAACTGTAATATTATTTACTATGTGAAGTAAATTAAATATACTGTATTAAAATATATATATACAGTATATATAAAATACCTCGTAATAATATTACTGTATATAAAAAAATATACCGGTATATTTTATATCTAGTAATAATAAATAAAAAATAAAATAAAAACATTATATAAAATATCTCATAATAATAATATGTAAAATAATATATAAAATATCTCAATAATAATATAAAATAATATTGTATATAAAATATCTTGTAACAATAAAATGACAGTAAAATAAATATGGTTATTGTTGTTGTTATTGTTATAGTTGTCATTATTGTTGTTGTTGTTATTGTCTTTGTTATTATTGTTGTTGTCATTGTAGTTATTATTGTTGTTATTGTCATTGTTATTGTTATTATTGTTGTCATTGTTGTTGTTATTATTGTTGTTGTTATTCTAGATACAAGCCGCCAGCTCAGGGAACACCAGGGGCGCCGGGGGAAGACCCAACCACTGACTATATGAATGTATTGGGTATGATCTTCAGTATGTGTGGACTTATGATGAGGGTATGTATGTCTCTCTTTCACTCATACACACATACACCTACACACACTCTCTTTCTCTCACTCTCTCTCACATGATGAAGGTATGTAGTCAGCAAAAAAAAGTTTCGTTACCACCCCTACGTTAATTTTAATGTCAGTAAGTGGGGTAGGTTGGTACCCCGGCGACTAGGCTGTTGGTGCCTCGTGTCATCCCAGCTGATAATACTCGGCCGCGGCTCTGACATTTTTTGCAAATCAAAAGTTTAGCTGATTTTTTTAATTAAATTTTGAGTGTTCAAGAACTCTTACTATTTAACTATTCATTAATAATCATAAAAAACGTTTGAGTATTTTAGAAGAAGAATAACCGTGAAATACCCACAAAAAACAGCACTGGCTGAAAGAACGTCATCTCTGCTTGCTTGTCCATGAGGCACTAAGGGATGTATATAACACTCATGTCACACCTCACTCACCAGTCTGTTAAAAGGATGGTAATGAAACTTTTTTTGCCGACTGTACAGTATATATGCATACTGTACACACATTCATTACAAACAATACAATACACACACACACATAACAACCACAGTGGAAAAACATGACATAATTACTAACAAAATATACACACATAACAACTGTAAAGAATTAATATTATATGTTGTAATAATATTATATATGTGTATTTACAGCTCAATTATGTTGTAATAATATTGTGTATGTGTGTGTTTACAGCTCAAGTGGTGTGCCTGGGTGGCCTTATATTGTTCGTGCATCAGCTTTGCCAATGCCAGGGTCAATGATGATACCAAACAGATGCTGAGCAGCTTCATGTAAGGACAACATTGTACTCCCTATGTTGTATGTATGTAAGAATATGTGTGTAGTGTTTATGATGGCTGTATACTCTATGTTGTATATATGTGTAGTGTTTATGATGGCTGTATACTCTGTGTGTTGTATGTGTGTAGTGTTTACAATGGCTGTATACTCTGTGCATTGTATGTATATAAGAATATGTGTAGTGTTTATAATGGCTGTATAATGTGGTGTGTCAATGGAGTCATTATATTGGTACTACATCATCATGGCTTTGTAGTGTGTCTATGAAGTCATCATACCAGTATTTACACCATCATCTAACACTATCAATATGGTTGCATATAATTCTTTTAGTAACTTTACCCTACATTTATCTTGTAATAATCCACTTACACATTTTAGCTATGGTAGTTATAATAATATTTGGTACAATATCACTAGGTAATATAATTCATTCTTCACTAATTTCTCATGTTTACTGGCTCTTAACTCAAACAGCTATAATATATACTGTACAGTATTTGTTTACATATTATACATTCAGTAATGTATATATATATATTTTTTTTTATTTTTTCACTTCAGGTTGTCCATCTCAGCAGTTGTGATGTCTTACCTGCAGAATCCTCAGCCAATGACACCTCCATGGTCCAGTATATAAATGTTACTTTCTTTACTAGGGCAGTTTTGTGTGATTCTGAAATCTGTTTGGTGGAAGGCAGAGTAAATGAAGGTGACTGTAATCAAGATATTTGTTGATACAGTATTTTGTAATGTTTTCTCTATAGTTAGAAAATACAGTAAAACTCATCACTAACATATTAAAACAAAATGTGTTTCTTACTTACAACCTAAGGCCAGCATAAGGAAGAATTTTAAGGTTGTTACTATACCCCTTTTGGTTATAGGAGTAATTTTATTTTCAAGAGTGACTTGCTGTAGCAACCAATCAGATATTTGCACTCAAAATCTTTCTAGAAAATATTGTGCTATTGATGATGATATTTTAAAAATATAAGAATGGACATGCCAAGTTATATTAAATACCTATTTATTTGGAACAAAGAAAAAAAAAAGCAACAACAACTTCGCCTCATTGACAGTATTTTATTGATGACTTGTATATTCATTCCAAAGGAACTTGTTATTCACAGCTCCCAGAAGTTATTTCTGAACAGGGATATAGCTGTTACTTATATTATTTATTGCTATTTATGTTATTTAACTAGATCTGGTCTAACACCCCAACTGTATGATAAAGAGACAAAAATATAACCACTGACCAATGTCTGAGAAATAAGAATGCAGTCGTTTTTATAATATTCCTACACCTTCACAGTAATACCCCCTGATGGGAAGGCTATGTATACCAACTAACTGGACAAATTATAATGTAGGCTACAGTATTTTTAACCCTTTGGATATAGTGTGTATCAGAAGAGGTCAGAATACAGTACAGTACAGTATGCCCACTATATAAAGACGAATAAATTTAACCATCCTTTTAACACAGGATCAGTAAACCACTTAATATGTATGTATGGTAATGAATACCAGAAGCCTGGGAAAACAGTTGGGACTGTGTAAAATGAAGTGATGTATGTAAGCACAGTATTCATTTCTTGTTTACTGTAATGTTTGACTTATTAACAACATTAGCAACATCAAGTACTGTACAGTGTTGGTTAATCTGGAGCAACTGACTTACGAGGAATTAAAGTGTACCAAAAGTGTATTATTGTAACTCCCTTAACTGACTCCTTTCACCTACTGTACAATTATCATTACTTCATGGTAGGTGATTCATTTTTTGAGATTATTTAAATACCTCGTACAACAGACTTCTCTCCCTTTTTATTTCTCTAGGTGGGTGAAATAATAAAGAGGCTTCTGGCCTTTATTATAACTGTAAGAAATGCCACACTTACTTAGAAGAGCATCTCCTCCCTAAACACACACACACACACACACACACTCCTTTGAAGAGTCACAATTACCACTACCTCCCACCCACCCACCCACCTACATCTTAACTACCACCCATCCACCCACCCACATTTTACCTACCTACCTACCTACCACACACATCTTACCTACCTACCACCCACCCACATCTTACCTACCTACCTACCTACCTTCCACCCACATCTTACCTACCTATCACCCACATTTTACCTACCTACCACCCACATCTTTCCTACCTACCACCCACATCTTACCTACCTACCTACAACCCACACACATCTTAACTACCACCCACCCACCCACATCTTACCTACCTACCTACCACCTACATCTTAACTACCACCCACACACCCACATCTTACCTACCTCGCACCCTTCCACAAACATCTTCCCTACCTCCCACCCTTCCACACACATCTTACCTACCTACCTACCCACCCACATCTTAACTACCTCCCACCTGCTACCTGCCTACCCACATCTTACCTACCACCCACCCACCCACATCTGTTAATACTTATTAGATAGTAAATTGTTTGAGATATCCATATGTGGATGATTATTATTGACCGCGACTGTACATCCTTGCTACCACTACAATACATACACACACACACACACGGATATACTCACTATCACATATTGCCAGTACCACCACATGCCTATAATTATACACATCTTCACTACCACTACCTACCTATAATTATACATAGCTTCACTACCAACACTTACCTATAATTATACACATCTTCACTACCACTACCTACCAATAATTATACACATCTTCACTACCTACCTATAATTATACACATCTTCACTACCAACAGTTACCTATAATTATACACATCTTCACTACCTACCTATAATTATACACATCTTCACTACCAACACTTACCTATAATTATACACATCTTCACTACCTACCTATAATTATACACATCTTCACTACCACCACTTACCTATAATTATACACATCTTCACTACCAACACTTACCTATAATTATACACATCTTCACTACCACTACGGTACCTACCTATAATTATACACATCTTCACTACCACTACGGTACCTACCTATAATTATACACATCTTCACTACCACTACGGTACCTACCTATAATTATACACATCTTCACTACCACTATGGTACCTACCTATAATTATACACATCTTCACTACCAACACACACCTTCACTACCACCACCTACCTATAATTATACACATCTTCACTACCAACACCTTCCTATAATTATATACATCTTCACTACCAATACCTACCTATAGGTTTACACATCTTCATTACCAATACCTACCTATAAGTATACAAATCTTCACTACTAATACCTTTAAGTATACACATCTTCACTACCAATACCTACCTATAAGTATACACATCTTCACTACTAACACCTACCTATAATAGCCCCAGACAGAAATATTTTTGTTTTAAGTAACATTGTGTAATCAGATTCACTACAAAAATCTACTGTATGTATTCATTCATTCACCCACCCATCAGCAATAAATATAATAGTTGTTGGCTAACATTGTGTAATTACAGCCAACAGCATTCAAGATTCACTACAAATATTTCTATACCTGGAGTGATTCATTCATCCATTCACTCTTCAGCAATATATATACTGTACATACAGTGATTGTAGTTCCTTTGGTGTAGAGAAAACACATATAAATATTGGCATCATGTGTTACAGAAAGGTACATCAGAGACCGTGTATAACATTACGTAGACCTTTTCCTAAGTGGTCTTACAATTATCATGCAAATCTCATAATCACAGCTGCAACTGAATGTTGCATCAAAGTGTTCTACAATGACCTGAGGCAGTTGTTGGTGATGGAAGGAATAAAAGAAGACCTTAGAAAGTTTGTAAAGTTATTGAAAACCAGATTTCTCTCTACTGTATCATCTACCGAGACAACGACCAATGTGCTTCCTGCGGCCTCTACTTCTCTGTCAGGTTCAACCCACACTTCCTGAAGGAGTCAACACATTCAACAGAAAATTAAACATGTCCTGATGCTGTTTGGTCTTGGAGCAATGGCCCAAGATTGTGTACAAGATGCTGTGTAAATATTGTCTAATATTTTGACCAGACAACACCTATTATGCATCAGTTATCAAAGTCTACCATTATTATTTGTTTTCTATTATTTCATTTGTACAATACATCTTAAGGGAAATAACCTCTTGTGTTCAATTTGGAGTCAATGTAGGCCTCCAAACTCAGCTATAAAACATACACATCCCCTGTATAATTTCATATGGAGGGTGTCTGTTGCCTGGCATATAGTAGTTGAAGGAATTTTGTAGCCTTCTAATTTCACATTTTAAGTTACTACCCTTAAGTTAGTTTCCAAACAATCAATAAATTGAAAAAATAAATAAAGTTTTTCTTTATAAGGTTAGTTCAGCCTGACCTCATCCCAAATGTTGGTTGGTGCCATACAAACTATATTGAGTCCAATTATAGAAAAAATAAATAAATAAGTGTCAAATTTGTGTGAATCGTATGTTATAATATACTGGTACACTCACTGACCATAAAATCTAGCCCACCTGAGTCAGACCCAGAAATGTGAAGCAGTCGGTTTCTGGATGACAGCCCACCCAAAGCCTCAATTGGTTCAACATGAGTGTGGCCTAGTGATAGTCTGGGTGGGCTGTCGTCCAGAAGCCACCTGCTTCACATCTCTGGCTTTGACTCAGGTGGGCTAGATTTTATGATCAGTGAGTGTATAATATGTCCAATGTATACTGTATATATATATATTACTGTATATTCATTTAAGCACCAAGTGAACTGAAGAATAACACCAATTAGAGCTAAATTTGATTTGAGCCCACCTTAGGGTAAGCCTGGTAAAATGTTAAAGGATATCACTGCAGTACACTGTAAGTCATCAACATATACCATATACTGTACAGTACTCAAGTTTAACTTTTTTTCCTGGTGAGGCAACAACACTACCATTCCCTGCTCATGGCAATGAATTGGGATATTCAATGATTTATATAATCTCAGTCTCTTTCATAAAGTAGGATCCACAAGATGTACTGTAGGCCCTCAATACATATACTGTACAGTACAATGAATAAATATTTTTATCCACTACAGTACTTCAATTTATACTCACTGAAGACCACCAAATGTTTTCCCAGACTTCTGTTATTCATTACCATACAGACCAAGCAATTTACTGAGCTTGTATTAAAAGGATAGTGCTAAATTTAATCATTTTATATAGAGGACTTATTGTAATAAACAAAATTATCTCGGTTTATTTAATAAATCAGTGGCCACACTAATTTATAAACTCCTGCCCTGAGTAACAATAATGAATGCACATGCACAAATGTGAATAAGGAGCAACATAATTTTCCCAATTGTTTCATGGAACTGATCCAAACCATGTTAATTGAGTGCCAAATTAATTCCCGGGGTCACTAACTGAAGGGTTGCGTGTGATCGCCAGCGGTTTTAATATGGAAGTGGGGGAACAGCGTGTTGGCCGAGTTAGATGTAATTTTGTAAAATCTTCCCCGCGATAATTACTGATACATCGTACGTCTGCACTTTAAGATGTTATTATTCAGTAATTATATTAACATCATAGATAAGAATTGGTGTGCAACATACAGTAAAACAGAAATTACAAGCATAAAATAGTACAGGAGTTGGCAGAACTAATAACATTTATATTAGTTCATACCTACACCTTTGGTTTAAAACAAAAAAACACTATGTTTCTGAAAGAACAATGCCCTATGTTAAAAAAAATGAGAGCAATCAGAAAAGTTTTTCACCTCTAATTATACATTTTTATGAGGCCGAAATCATACGGGAAAGAGATCACTTCCCCAACTTTGTTGTTAACAATTATTTTATCTGGTGAAAAGTGGCAGTTTTACTTAGGTTCGTGACGTCGGGAATTTATCCTAACCTTGCCAACAAGACAAAAGGTATATCCAACAGCTAAAGAGGTAAGATTTTGTCCTTCACTAGAAAACTACTAATTCCTCTCTTCCAACAACTGACCAATGTATTGTATAGCATGCATTTAGGAACCATAGTTTGTTTCTTAGATCAGTCTAAAGGAATCACCAGACAATATAGAATACTCCTAGAAGTACATTTACTGAATGATGAAAGATAAATTTTGTTGACTCACAAGTTATTGATCATCTTCTTCATGCCACACTCCAATTTTATCACTCTGGAAAGTAAAGAAACACCTGAGAAAACAGTACATATGTGTTGTATGTCTGGCTACTTAGGTTATCACACATAAAGACAAAGCAAGGTATTTTTACCAAACAAGTTGTTGTTGAAGTTCCTCAAGCTGTCTGGGCGAGCAGCCCCGAGCTCCTGAGGAAGGCCATGGCCTGAACCGGGCTTTCCCACAGTGCCCTCAGAGAGTGTATGTTGTGTTGTTGGCGAGAGTGGTTGTGTGTATTGCAGTGTTCAATAATGTGTTTAATAGTATGGGGTGCTGTGTTGCATCCTGGACAGGCATACCAAACAAGTGATATGTTTTGAAACTTAATGAAATCCCCACCACAATATTGTTTGTGTTCAATATGGCAAAGAAGTGCAGTGTATGATTTTATTTATGTAAAAATTTCTGTGCAAGAGCAAACAGTAAAGTCCCACTTCTCTCCACCACCATGACATTGTAGCATTTCACAAAGAGGCCACACCTCAGTCACATCACCTCACCTCACCTCACTTGACAGATAGGACCCGCGTGTACACTAGTACAGTATCATTTGAACAATTATGCACACGAATAACTAGGCAAGACGAAAAATGTTCTAGCATGGTTTGATAGGCACACAAAACAATAAAATTCCCCTATTTCACCTTTAGAATTTCCCTTTTTTCATCAATAATTCCCTGTTTACTCTTGAACATCAACTGCCTCATTGATATTTTGTCTGGTAGAAATTTCCCTGTTGACTCTTGAAAAATCTTTATATAATTTCCCTTTGAGGATTTCTAAATTTCCTAAAAGAGAAATTTCCCTCTACCTGGCAACACTGGTGAGGAGAGCGTGGACTGCGTGGTGGTGGCACAAAGAGGGAACACCTATTAATGACACCTGATGGCCACATTATTATGTCACATGGGGTGGTCTGCTGACCATATTGTATTTAATACATGGAGTGAACGGTTCGATATAGGCATAGGTTTTGGTCTCCCAATTTAGCGCCTATATGGCGAGCCAACTGTATGTAGTTTGTGTATTGGTGTTTGTAGGTTGTGTATTGGTGTGTGTGTGTTGTGTATTGGTGTAGGTAGGTTGTGAAAGTTGTGTATTGGTGTGTGTAGGTTGTGTAGTTTGTGTATTGGTGTGTGTAAGTTGTGTATTGGTGTGTGTATGTTGTGTATTGGTGTGTGTATGTTGTGTATTGGTGTGTGTAGGTTGTGTAGTTTGTGTATTGGTGTGTGTAAGTTGTATATTGGTGTGTGTATGTTGTGTATTGGTGTGTGTATGTTGTGTAGGTTGGGTGTGCATATATTGTGTATTGGTGTGTGTGTGTTGTTTAGTTTGTGTATTGGTATATGTAGGTGTAGTATCAGTGTGTGTGTACTGGACTTTACTACGTGTGTGTTGTTTGGTGTGTGTTCGTTGTGTGCGTTGCATCTTGGATTGTGAGTGTTTGGTGGTGTCTGTGTGTTCAGGGCGTGTGAGTCGTGGGTGAACCTTGGATCGATGGGCCTCAAGGTCGTGCTTGGAATAGTACGCCCGACTGCAGGCATCACAAGGGAAGCGTTTGTGTCTGTCGTGGCGGTCCAGGTGAATGTGGAGGTGTTGTCGGGTGTAGAAGCGAGAGTCACACCTTGGACAGGCATGGGGCTTTGTACCTGTGTGTCGCTTCTGGTGTTGTTGTAGCACTGTACGGCGGTGAAAAGTTGCACCACACTCAGAACACTCATGACTTCTCTCCTGTGTAAATAGAAATTACATCATAATATATATCTCCTGTTACATAATAATATCTCCTGTGTAAATACAAATTACATCATTATATCTCCTGTGTAAATATAAGTTACATAATTATATCTCCTGTGTAAATGCAAGTATAAGTTACATCGTAATATCTCCTGTGTAAATATAAGTTACATCAAACCGGTAATATCTCCTGTGTAAATATGAGTTACATAATTATATCTCCTGTGTAAATACAATTTACATAATTATTATGTGTGCTATTTTATGACATAATTCCTGTACAAGTTAGATGATTATATTATGTGTTAATTTGTGAAGATCATGTGACTTCATTTATGTATACATACAAGTTGTATTATTATGTGAGAGGTTATGTAGATATGCCTTAGAGGTACTGTAAAATAAAACACTTATATACTGTAATGCTTTACCATATTGCCTTTGTAGAACCAAGTTAAGTTATGTACACAATAGTAGACATGTACAAATATTTGACAGAAATGATTAAGGATATAGCCTACAGTAGCTAACCAAAAGCAGTAGAATAACTCTGTAAAATAATAACAATAATTTACAATATATTGGTTATCATATGCTTCATGATTAAATAATTACTTTGTGTATTATACTAGTGCACCCCCGTACGCACACACACACCATAAAATCAAATCAAACTATATATTGTAGAGTACGATACAGTACATTACCTTATGTGACAGCATGTGTACACTGAGTATGTATTCATTCTTGAGAGTCCGACTACACACAGAACAGGTGAGGCGTCGGGAACACTTAGTCTTGAGGTGTTTATTACGTTGATGTCTCTTCTCAAACACCTTATGACAGTTAGGACAAGTCCGCTCCTTAACACACACACAAAAATATAGGTTACATAGGCTATCACATACTGGTATGGTAATTATGAAGATGAAACGAGTAGTAGAGTATTATTAAAGGTGTTGTGGGTAAACTGAAACACACATAGTCCTCCAGATTCTGTCATAAAACACACACATCTCTATTGTCTCATATTGATGGATTTTGTTTCCTGGATACCTTGTAGGAATCAGTAATCTCCTAATTTCTCCAAGTCAGTTACTTCCCCTAAACTACTACTTTGAGGAAAAGGAGATAATGAAGGGAGTCATTAATGTTGTCTATCATAAGATGTCATGTACCGGTACTATTATATCCAATGACATGTTGTCCAATATAAATGCTATAACATGACAGGATATTGCAGGAAAAAAACAACTGTGTAATACTGTACTGTATTAGCTTTAATGTAAACCACAACCCAAAAAGAACATTTCTTTACCTCAAGGTTTGGGTGAAGATTTGAGCGGTGAGTAAAGAGTTTGGTGTGTGTGTTGTAACTGATGGGACAGTCAGGACAACGGAATATACACGGACCATGTTGAAGATGTCTAAGAAACACTCCCATGTTGTCACACTCACTCTTACAAAGTAGACATCTGTAGGGATGGTAGTTGTCATTAAAATAATAACCTAAATAATACCAAAAAAATATATACATGTACTAGATAAGAAGCAATGAACAGTTGTCATCATAATACTGTAATAATATTATATACAGTATCTATCACATCCAGCCTTGCACAGATTTAAATCTAATCATTATTTTACACTTCAAAAATGGAAAAGGTTCTTCCTCACCTAATTTGTATTACATAATAATACTATGAGCTGAGGGATGAAGAGCCTTTTCTATATTCAATAATACTCCCCTGGGACTAATGACATGTGTACAGTATTTACTCTGATGTATATAATGACTATAATATATATATACAGTACTAACCTGAAGGATACAAGTTGATGTCTCATATAGTCTGGTTGGTATGGTGTGTAAAGTTGTAATGTACAGTTTGTTTCAGTGTGTACAATAAACTGGTCCTTCACTCCTGTCTGGCACTTAATCTGTCTAATTACAAATTCTGGGAAATACAGTTCCTGAACAATACGTTCCTGGGGTATTTGGGACATTGGGTGATTGTCTGAGAGAGTTACAGAACAATCTGGGTGGCGTTTAATGAGTGATTGACCAGGAAGACATGTGTGTTTGGAGGCTTCTTCATTTTCTGTAAAGCCACAGCTACAGTCAACACATACAAATATCATTACCTTCACTTCCTTTGTTTCAATCTGTGACTTTTCAATAGCAATGGCAAGAGCATCAGTTCCAGCAGCCAGTGTTTCACCAGTGGTTGGCAAAAGGTTATTAGCAGGTGTCACCACTTCTGTAGCAATGTGGTGTGAATTATATCGAAGTAAGTCCTCATTTTTTACACCAAATGAATCACTCTTAACGACCACTGTGGGATTACCCGAGGATGAATGAGGTAGAATAAATGTGTGAAGATTTTCAGTGCTTGGAATAACTCTTGCTGCTGGGGAGAATGCTTGTTGATGACCTTCAACACTACTCTCAATCAAAGAAGTATTGTTTTGAGATGAATATGGTGACATACATATGTGTGTTTGTCCAGTGTTTGTGGTCCCTCTTTGTGGAGTTGATAAAACATACCCATTATCCAAACCACTTTTTGTTGTCACCAAACAGGTACTTGGGGTTGATGAAGACAGGATATATGTTGATGGTTCTTTAATACTTGGGTCATCCACAGTTTGAAGTGATGTAGTTAGTGTGTGGTTTTCATTTCTATCAAGTACCTCAGAACTTCTAACACAGTTTTCACTTGAAGAAACAGATACTTTATCACTAACATTACAATTCATATCATCATTTCTTTTAGATCGACTTTTCCTCTTGCATTTCCTTTCTTTTGTAAGTACTTTACTGCCCCCAGATTCTTGCAATATTAGCCTGGAAGTATCTACATATTCATCTGGGTTATTCTTAAGTTTCTTACTTTGATGTAGTGTGTCAGGTGTGTTGTGTACAGCTAGTAGATGTTCATGAAGCTCTACAACATCTTTACATTGTTGTTCACACACATTACACACTACCTCAGTTGCCAAAGGAAGCAGATCCTCCTCATTAATCTGTGGAACTTCATCTGCCCAGCAATACACAGCTGGTGGTTTTAAGGTGGTGATGTCTGAGGTGAGATATGTGAGGGATGTTGAGGAATAAACATTATTGGAAGATATGGAATTATTTGTAACCATCAAAGTTTCAGGGCATGAATATTCCACAAACCTGTTATGGTCTTTGGAGGAACTTAAATCTCTGGACGAAAGCTGGAGAATATGAGCTGGAGGAGATAAACAAGTGACACCTGAATCCAAACCAGCCTGACCTAATCTGTCACTGGTAGAAGCCTTACCAGATAAATTCATGAGTACATTTGCTGCCTCAGCCTCTTTAGTGGTTGGGTGTTGAGGTGGTGTGTGGTGTCCAACTGATCTTACCTCAGAGGAATTATCAGAAACAAGTGGAGACAATTTATCACACTTTCTTTGTTCCTCTTCAGTCTGTATATTATTTACTCCTTGACTGTTACTTGCAATAATGTTATGTTGTTGTTGCTTCTCAGTGGATGATACCTTGGATACACTGATGATGTCCATCGTCTGAGATTCACTTATTTCAGTTCTTGAATGTTGATAAGTCTTTTTTCTGATGGAGCGACAGCATTCAACAACTTTCTGTAATGTATTAATATAATCTCAGTCACTCTACATCAAAAGTAATGAGAGATTCTCGTGTTAGTGAATTGGAAAGTTTCTGATTCCTCCAAACAATGCCAGGAAACAGATGCCCTCAGTGTTACTTATACAGTACGGTAGTGGATCTATCTGTCTTGTGGCATAGGTTGGAGAAATCAAAGATCTTCCAATTCACCAATAAGAGAATCTCCCCTTAATTAAAAGATATAAATATAGAACTGCTTGCAGTATAACCACCTCACAAGCTCAAATCTGGTACTGTACTATGTAAAAGATAATATCAGTGACATTTACAATAATTTTCACTACCGTAGAAATTAAACCTGACAGCATTATATATGTGACTTACTATACATGGGAGTGGAGGCAACTGTTCATTATCCTGCTAAAAGCAATAACTAAAGTACTGTACTGTAGTATAATACAAAAATAATTACTTGTCCACAAGAATTCGTCCACACGCTGTTGTTTTCAAGGATTTACAACATATAAATAATGTCAGACTAAGTAACTACAATACAACATTATTATTAGGTTTGTTGTTTTGTAATCACTAAGTCACTTGGGAGACCATTCATTGCAGTACTTCCACAAAAATAAATGACCTCTCTTTCCATAATTATAACCTGTATAAGAATTGCTGTGACCAACTGTACAACAACATGACAACAAACAGAGTATACAGTATACCAGTACATTATTCACTAACCAAGAGGGTATGAAGGAGTGTTGTAAGGGCTGAACACAGAAGCACATGTTGGTTTGGGTTGGAGAGAATACTGGTTGTTTCATTAGTTGATAAATTCACTTCCAGTACAAACTTCTCCACCAGACTTGCTGCTTGGGCCTAAGTCATAACAAACATTATTATAAATATTATTCAGTGTACAGTATCACTTGCTTGGTTTATTATTTAATTAAGCACACATGAACATTCCTCACATTAAGAAACCTTATGCCCTATGCTATGGTGTAGTTAGAAAATTGGAGCTCAACGAGTCCTTCAAATATTGTCACAAAATACCACCTATATTATGATTGATAAATTTAAATAGACATATAATTATGGTACAGTCGGCAAAAAAAGTTTCGTTATCATCCCTACGTTAATTTTAACATGGGAAAGCGAGGCAGGGTTGGTACTCCACCGTCTGAGCAGCTGTGCCTTTTGGCCCGGCAATGACAACTTAGCACAAGGCATTCCCTTTCTTTTTATATCAAAAGTTTAGCTGATTTTAAATTAAATTTAGAGTGTTTAAGAACTCTTACTACTTAACTATTCATTATTAAACATAAGGAAATGCATTTGAATATTTTAGAACAAGAATAACTGTGAAATACCCAGAAATAATAGCACTGGCTAAAAGGACGTCATTTCTACTTCCATGCCCATGACACACTGAGGGAAGGGAAGGGGAGTGTGGCAGAGGTATATATGACACTCCTGTCACACGTGACTCACCAGTCAGGCCTACCACTACCAGCATTACATCACACTGTTAAAAGGATAGTAACGAAACTTTTTTTGCCGACTATACATTAATATAAAGCACTGAGAAGACTGAGGCTAGGATGACTGCCAGTAACATTGCTACAAAACAGCAATAGGTATTTATCTAGACTCGAGTCTAGATTATACACTATTACCATTTTGTAGCAGTGTTGCCAGATTTTGCCCCGGTTAGGTTTTGGTACTTTATCACGGTTAGGTCCTAGTAGTTTGCCCAGGTTAGGTCTGCTGTGGTCTAGGTTAGGTAAATTTCAAAATGCCCAACTTGAATATGCTCTAACTTGGAAATGGGGCATTTCAAAAGAAAAAGCCATAGAAGAAAAGAAGTGTGTTAGAATGTTATAAATTAGTGGATAAAGAAGGTAAACCCATCTTAATATTAACTGGTAATAGAGTACATATTTACCCAAAACGGTAATAGTCTAGATAAATGACTGAAAACGGCAATAGAATACATAATTATCCACATAATTATATAATATAAGAAGACAGTGACGACGGGATCCAAATTTAATGTTGTTTCTTATTTTTTACTTTATGACTTTTTTAAACACACCATAATATAAATAACTGTTATGTTATTAATGTTATAAATCTATACCTGTGAGAGGAATGACTGGATATTGTTGATTAAATGTGTAAATAACTGCTGTAATTCCCCCATCGTATTACAAGAATCACTCAGTGTGTGTCAGTGGTTTGTTTACATCATACCAGTGTTGCCAGATCTGCTCAGTGATGCCTTGCAAGTCTGCGTCACGAAATATTCCCCAACTTCAACATCAGAATTTTCTTTAATAACCTCGAAAATTCCCTGTTTACTCTTGCAAGATAATCATACAATGCATCTACCATCTTGTTGATATTTCATCTGATAGGAATTACCCTACAATATTATACTCTTGAACAGTATATTATATAATTTCCCATTGGAACATTTAATTCCACATACATGGCAACACTGCGTACAGATTACAAATAGTTCCCTCAGTAGCTCAGTTATTCAATTTAACCTGTTGGCTTCCTCGAGCCCGATCGGGTCTTTCGCGGTTGGCTTCCTCGAGCCCGAGTCGGGCTATATTTGATATGCTCTGTTATTCCCAGCTATAATGTCATTAATTCTGTGTTAATTCACTCGACAGTGCTAACACGTCTTCAAGGGTTGTCAGGCGTTAATTACCTGCTGTTTAAACATATCCAACCCATCCAGAATAAATGCAATCATTGGTTGAAAGTTGATGAGCCGGAGGGAGCCGGAACTTGACGGGATGGCCGCTACTGGCAGTCTTTGTTTACCTTTTCACGCATGAGTGATATTTTTTTTAACTCCCACGGCTTATTACATTATACTTACTATACTTACTATACTCTATCCAATCCTAGCTTGCCTGGTTAATATCTCCAGGCAACCTCCATTCACGCTTATCTTTCCCAAACCAAAACATTGCATTTCTCCGAGGTACACTTTTTTTTTTCTTGATGCCTCACTTATTTCGCTTAATATCTACTTGGCACTTTGGTAACCTAACAGAATAATGATAGAGGATTACTTTTATCGTGAAAAAAATATCCATATCATTAAAAAATATACGATTAAATACGAGTTGAAGTGAAACAAGTAGCTAAAAATGTTTATACTACTTTTTTTATATGCCGATATTTATTTATAAATATTACGCTACCATAATAAAAAATGGGTGGATGATGTAGAGAAATTCCTCCTGCATGTCATGGTGGTATAAGATCGTAGATAAGACAGAAATTATTGCTGGAAACGTAATTTTAATGCCAAGATTTCAATGTGTAATGTTTAGTGATGAGAATACATTTGGTGTAATGAGACTGAAGAAGGTTGAGAGGGTGCCGTATTTTATTTTATTTTTATATATACAGTCGCGGTCAATAATAATCATCCACATATGGGTATCTAAAACAATTTGCTATCTAATGTTTTCACGTTCACATATGATATTGTTTTAAGTAGTGTGTAGCTACTTGTATTAAATTAAAATATGGTAGTTAACGTGTGTGTGTGTATGCATGTATGTGTTATTGTTTTAAGTAGTGTGTAGCTGCTTGTATTAAAGCTAGGTATAAGGACACAGTATACCAGCAGCAAAATAATTCAACACCGAGTAACAGGTGGAAAGGTACTGTATTCTCATCAATGTACAGTATTTAACAAAGTATATGCCATTTAGATTATTGACAGACCTACTTACAAAAATTACATAATCTCTCTCTCTCTCTCTCTCTCTCTCTCTCTCTCTCTCTCTTGGGAATGGCCAAGGTTTACCACACAGGAAGGCGTCAACACTGATCATGTGTTATGGAAAATCCCTCTCTCTCTCTCTCACTCTCTCTCTCTCTCTCTCTCTCTCTCTCTCTCTCTAATATTATCATCCTTATCCTTGAACTTTGTGGGACTTTTAATTAATGTGAGATTCTCTTGTTGGTGAAATGGAAGATCTGTGATTCCTCCAAACTATGGTAGGAAACAAATGGTCTCCATGTTTCTAATATAATAGGGGGACAGGTAGCCTATGGGGTGGGTAGAAAGCCTATCCCCTATTCCCGCACCCCCTAACCCCCCCCCCAAGCCTGTCCCCCTAGTCCCGCATCCCCAAGCCTGTCTCTTACTCCTGCACCTCCTTAATATTGTTATTAAGAGTTGTTTCTCTGTTGTTGTGCAATAAATATCAAGTTGGTTCCTTGCACTGCATTCAAAGTGGACCACAACTTAATGACTTTTTAACACTAGCTTAATATGTGTGTGTGTGTGTGTGTGTTCCCAGGGTATCATGAGCAGTGTGTGTGTGTATATATATATATATATATATATATATATTTACAGAACCATAATTTATAATAAGACTCCTCACGCATACATGCTAGATATATTTCAAGTCTACTATACATATTATATTATTATGCTGTATGTGCCTCTCCTCACCCCAGACTCCAATTCCTTTCTCCACAGCCTCCTTCACCTACATACATACATACCCCACCTGTAGAGTCTCTGATGGTCCTCCTGATTGTATAGGTAATGATGATGATGATTGATGATGATGATTGCATATATAGCCGTCTTACACAATCACCCTAAATAGGTATATACTAGTTAGTGTTGTATTGAATGTGTGTCCTCGTATCAATGCTCCATGGTGGGAAGGGAAAAGGAAGATGGATAAGGAGCAAGAAAAAGGAGGGGGAAAGGACAGCGAGGGGAAGGGGGAGGGAAGGGGAGATGAAAGATGTTTAGGAAGGGGAAGATGATGGAGGGGGTAATGGAAAGTGAGGGGAAGGGGGAGGGTAGGGGAGATGAAGGATGATGGAGAATGTGGATGAAGAAAGGCTGAAGGATGGAGAGAATGGGATGGGTTGGGAAGGATGGGGAGGCAAAGATTGCATGGTCTATAGGGAGTAAAAGGAGAATGAATTAGAAGGCAATGAACATAAAGGAGAGAAGGAGATGATTGAGGGAAGGGAAGGAAAAGGAAAGGGGAGGAAAATGATGTAGTTACTAGTAAAAAATGTATCCACATAATTTTGTATGTATGTTATATTATTATCTCATTATCTGTTATCATATTCATTATATCTGGCAGCTGCTCCAAAGTAAACACTCGTATTTTATCAATGGATCACTCAGAACCTATAGTTGTAAAGATTAATGTAATTAGCTGAAGCCAATAACATCCATCCATACAAAGGTTGTAGGTTCTGAGTGATCCATTGATAAAATACGAGTGTTTACTTTGGAGCAGCTGCCCGATATTGACACACACCACCAAATTTGGTTGCAGTCTTTCCTTGGGCAACTGTACATATCACCTTTTCTTTACACTTTCGTCTCATCCCTTTCCACTGGACCTCTGCCTCTCCTTCTGTCCTTGGCAAACCACCTTCTTGCTCACCATTACTCTCCTCCCCTCCACTTACCTCTCTCTCTCTCTCTCCACTTACCTCTCTCTCTCTCTCTCTCTCTCTCTCTCTCTCTCTCTCTCTCTCTCTCTCTTCACATATTCCATTTTCTCTTCTTCCTCCAAGGTCTGCTGTTGTTCGTCTTACCTTATATTCCTCATCCATCCATGCATACACCTTTAGAGAGAGAGAGAGAGAGAGAGAGAGAGAGAGAGAGAGGTGAAAGTGGAACAAACATAGATGGACAATTTAGCGAGAGAGTCAGGTCGGGTGAGGCTACATGGCCGATAGAATAGATGACAGGGAAGGAAGGAAGGAAGGAAGGAAGGAAGGAGAGAAGTAACTTGGGGAAGAAATGACCAACTCTCTCTCTCTCTCTCTCTCTGCGAGGGGCGATGAGAGTCTCCACCGCTGATGTTGTTGTTGTTGTTGTTGTTGTTGTTGTTGTTGTTGTTTTACTTTGGAAAATGGCGTACAATGGTAAAATCCAAGAACTAACTAATATATGTAGGCTACAATTTTTTGTGTTTTTTACAAAAAACACGGGCAAGATAAAAATCGAAAGTTAATTATGACAAAGAAATGTTTAACCAAACATGAAGTACAATTAATTTAACTCATTATTATTATTATTAATATTGTTGTTGTTGTTATTATTAACATTATTCAATTCTACTATATATATATATATATATATATATATATATATATATATATATATATATATATATATATATATATATATATATATATATATATATATATATATATATATTTAGTTTTGAAATCACATCTGTTTTCACCCCCTCTCGAAATGGGCAAAAAAAAATATTTCAGAAATTCGTGTGACTACCAACCTTAGTTCACCCCATCCACCCACCACCCCACACCACTCGACACCCCCCTACTCCCCCCTCTCCCCCCACACCACTCGACAACCCCCCCCCCCCCCCACCACCACCACCACCCCCCCACACCACTCCACACTCCTCACACTCCCTCCACACCAACCAAACAGTGGACACGGTTTTCCTTCCTGTAGCTGCCTCTCTAAATCCTGTTGACCATTCCTGACATTGCCATTGGATCCTTTTATTAAGAGAGAGAGAGAGAGAGACAGACAGACAGACAGACAGACAGATAGACAGATAGAGAGAAGCCAGAGAGAGAGAAAGCCAGAGAGAGAGAGAAAAGCCAGAGAGAGAGACAGGCAGACAGACAGATAGAGTTACAAGGAGTTACAAGGAAAAGAAGTACCCTAGAAGACCTTACGATCCATACAAGGAGGGTACCTGTGGGTTTAGTTGTGCAAGTATGTGACCGTCCTTGAATGTGTCATGTGAAACCATCAAGGAACACTCACACAACGGCTTAAACACCTAAACGGTGATTTAAGACTTTGTCTACATC
>JAWZYT010003985.1:5000-90533 GCA_034508575.1 Petrolisthes manimaculis | reverse complement strand
CTTTTGTTTGGTTGTGTGTCTCCTTTTCCTAGATGTGTATGAGGGGGCGGGAGGGGGGTGTATGGTTTGGTGGGAGTGTATAATGTATTTGTCAGTCATTTATGTCCATTCTTATCATTCCCAAGTTTACCAATATCATTCCCACTCATGCAGTGTGTTCAGGCGGTGTTTTCAATCGATTTTTGTTGTTATTTCTCATCTCCTTGCTCTTATTATATTGGTTTTAGTGTATATTTTAGTCCTGGTGATGGCCTTATTGTAGGTTTTAGGGTACGATTGCCATTCTCTTTCTCTTTATACGTTCGATATATTTGCTTACGATTGATTTCTAAGCTTCGTGTACTTAGATTATACCAGATAAAACGAGTTCATGTCTTCGTACACATGCAGTCTTGTTATATTATTTGATTATTAGTTCACGATATTATTCTCATTCCCTTTGTACGTATATATATTTATTTGACTTGATGTGATGTTATATTCAAAATTACATCTTGAAGTTGATTTTTGTACATGTCAAAATAGTCCCAGCTGGAATTTACTGTACAGTCATCATCGTAAATTCGTTTCATTCTTACACACATACAGTACATAGTAATTGTGGCATTGGTATTTTGCTACACGATAGTAGGCTATGCTGAATCATTGTCTTTTAAGTAATTTGTACTAAGGATGCTTTGTCAATTGTACACTCTTTCAGAACAGTAAAAATAATTCATGTCATTCGCGTGCAAGCTGTAGTGACGCTATATATAACTTCTTACGTCGACTTTGCCATCTATACTCTATTTTTTTTTTTCTTTATCATATATACTTGGTGAAAATGTACCAACTCCCTTATTTACGTTCTTGTTTTTATAGGTAAATGTAATATTGAGTCCATAACAAATGTCACCAAAAATATAACATAACTACAATATAGCCTAGCCTACTTATAACTACAATATAGCCTAGCCTACTTATAACTACAATATAGCCTAGCCTACTTATAACTACAATATAGCCTAGCCTACTTATAACTACAATATAGCCTAGCCTACTTATAACTACAATATAGCCTAGCCTACTTATAACTACAATATAGCCTAGCCTACTTATAACTACAATATAGCCTAGCCTACTTATAACTACCATTTACAAACACTAGTACTGGAATCTGAGCGAAACATCTTTATAACATCATAATTATTACTTAGATGAGTATATGCATAGTTTCGCCTGGATAAGAAAAAAATATGAAGCACGATAGAGTAATTATTACCCCGTTATAAAAATATGTTAATTGCACGTACCACTGATCTATATTTTTCATCCCCGTTCAGAGATGAGTAATAGTTAATTGCCTGAGTAGCCTAGCTTGTATCTGAGCAACACACACACACACACACACACACACACACACACACACACTTTCCTTGACCCACATGTTGAAGTGTAATAAGTATTTTAAGTACTGTGCGTCCAGTCCTTGTAGCTAGTTTGGACACTCACACACATGCATTCGTAAGTTATCTGATAATTATAATACCAATGTTCTTCCTCTGTCCTTACACACACACACACACAAAGAGAGTAGCCTTCTACATACATACACACACACACACACACACACATGCATTTATAAGTTATCTGATAACTATAATACGATGAATACCAATTTTCTTCCTCTGTTCTTACACACACACACACACATAATAGAGTAGCTTTCCTCTACACACACACACACACACACACACAGAGTAGCCTTCCTCTACACACACACACACACAGAGTAGCCTTCCTCTACACACACACACACACACATACACACACACTGAGGACATTTTTTCATCTTGTGTAATAACATATAAAACTTGGATCGTGTTTAGGTCAAGAACATGATTATGATTATAGGCTTCCTCTTGTCAAATATTAGGATGTTGACTTTTAATAATACTAATAATATTTATAGCAGTATTGATAATTATTTGGTATTACCGACTCTCGCTACATGATAATAATGATGACAGTATACCACATTACAGTTTTGAGGTGCAAATTATCGTATTTTAACATTTTTCTTTTTTTTTGTGGGGAATGAGGATGAAATATTTAGTGCAAGTTCGAGGCTGGTGGTACAGTATAATATTATATTCTATACAGTCTTATTACCTCTAATTATAATGGGGTAAAAGCTATATATTGTAATAGGGACGTAACTTGAAACTAGGAGTTGTTGTTCTCTCTCTCTCTCTCTCTCTCTCTCTCTCTCTCTCTCTCTCTCTCTCTCTCTCTCTCTGATTGAACTGTCCCTCATTTCATTTTATTTCCTTCCTGCTTCTTGTCACACCTCTCTATCACCTTTTCTCTTTCGCTATATCACCTATGACTTCGCTGTTGCCTATTATCAATCAATCAATCAATCTATTTACAATGAGATAATACTCGTAGTAATTTAAAAAAAAAAAATCACTTTTCTGTCAGGAATTATTTCATTTAGGATTTTGGCACGGACTTGGACGGTTAAATTACCACTACCAACCATAAAAAAACAGGAACAAATAATAATAATAATAATAATAATAATAATGATAATAAAAAAATGTGCTCCGTTGATAATTTTTTGGGCTTTTCAATATGGCGACGAATATTGACGGAAATGTAGCCGGAAATAATGTTACCTCATTCCTATTTACGTCACATGATAGAGTCTGTGTGTGTGTGTGTGTGTGTGTGTGTGTTGTTATCAGTGTGTGTGTGTGTGTCGTTATCAGTGTGTGTGTGTGTGTGTGTGTTCGATTAGATGATATTGCATTTATCTGTGTGTGTGTGTGTGTGAGAGAGAGAGAGAGAGAGAGAGAGAGAGAGAGAGAGAGAGAGAGAGAGAGAGAGAGAGAGAGAGAGAGAGAGAGAGAGAGAGTGTGTGTGTGTGTGTGTGTGTGACTGATACCATGTGTGTGTATGATATAGCATTTATCTGTGTCTGTGATATATAGCATTTCTGTGTGTATGAGTTTGTGTGTGATATATATCATGTATGTGTGTGTGTGTGATATACCATGTGTGTGTGTGTGTGTGATATATAATTTCTGTGTGTGAATTGTAACGTGAATGATACATATAGTGTAGGCTAAAATAGTTGTGGATATTACTATATGATTAAAGTTCCATTAAGATTTGTCGCACTTCCTCTTTGGTAATTCAAGTGGATGCTTAATTAATCACAGATATCAACATTAATAGTCGGTATTATCAAGCCTAACAGCAACTTTCATACCGGGGCTGAGTGGGATAGTTGCCAGTTAGGCGTGATATCACTGACTATTGATGTTGATATGCATATTTAACCATTCACTTGAATTACCAATACCGTCCATAACACACCAGAAGGAGATAATCTGCAATAATGTGTTCGATTCCCTGCTCTTCTCTGACCATGGGCTTCAGAAAAGAGGGGGGATACTAATTGGTGCACGCGACTGTACCTCGGTGTACAAGGTGAGATCTGTTTGAAGGAGTCAATAACCCACCAATTTCTCTCAATATAAAACTACTCACAGAAGGAATGAAACGAATGAGTGTCTCCGTAATTAACTTTGCAATCAAAGAGCTTTTATTTCAACTTACAGAGATATAATGAATGAACAGAGTCTTTCCTCACACGCACGGGTTGGTTGGTTAATTGATTTGGTTGGTTGATTGGTTTATTGATTGGTTAGCTGGTTGGATGGTTGGTTAATAGGATGGTTGGTTGTTTGGTTGATTGATTGGTTAGCTGGTTGGTTAATTGGTTGAATAGTTGGTTAATTGGTTGATTGATTGGTTAATTGGATAGTTGGCTGGTTGAATGGTTGGTTAATTAATTGGATAGTTAGTTAGTTAGGTTGGTTTGGTGTACTACATATAGGTTGAGGTAGTATATAATTATGACCTTCCCCACACTTAGTAATAAACTCTTTCGTCATGTCCTTGGCTTATATATAACGTGTGTTAATTAAACCAGTGTGTGTGTTTGTGTGTCAACATTATCTTTACCTGTTATGTTGCCGACTTTCTCTCATACACACACACACAAATATAATGGTGTTTTGATGCTTGGGCCATGCAGTTTGAAGGAATCATTCACTACAAATTTACCAATACTGTACTGTACTTCCCCTTAAAATGGATTATATAATATTAGTGTTGGTAAAAGTTGTTTGATGGATTGAGGTTGAAAGAAAAAGGTGATAGATCGAGTAAGAAGGTGATAAAAATAAGTGGAACAGCAACACGAAGGAAATAGATAGAAGGTGGTAAAAATAGAGGCAACTGCATGATTCCATCAATTAAACTTATTTCGAGAAACAGGCTAATCTTTAATAATTAATGTGGCGTATTTGGTCTTGTTTGTAAAGAGCTACTACAGGAAACAAAATTGACTGATGATTGCTTAGAAGAAGAATTAATTAAGCAGAGTTTTGTCATCTGAGCTTATAATACCGAAATAATAATAATAATAATAATAATAATAGTTTAAAAATTGCTGCATAGCCATGACAACACACACACACACACACACACAAAGATTAATTATCATACAGCACCATTCCGCTTCCCTTATTATATATGACCTCGCTTCCATTTATCATACTGACTGTCTAACAAATGTCAGTCCTATTATTGATGTCTCTCGTCTGTTCCTTCCTTCCTTCCTTCCTACCTTCCGTCCTTCCTACCTTCCTTCCAACCTTCCGTCCGTCCTTCCGTCCTTCCGTCCTTCCGTCCTTCCGTCCTTCCGTCCTTCCTTCCTTCCTTCCTTCCTTCTCTATTTCCGTAAACTCGGCTCGAACTTCAAGTCCTTCGGGATCATAGTAGTAATGTACTGTAATCCTTCGTGTATGTATACATCGTTATAGTAATACCACCCTCAAATGTACAGATGTGTGTGTGTGTTTTATTTTATTTTTTATTTTTTATCGCGGTAACACGGTCATCACTTTCTCTTGTTCCCACTCTTCTTCCTCCCCTTCCGACTCTCTGCTTCCTCTTCCTCTCCTAATCCAGTCTCCTTCACTTCCTGATTCCCTCATCTTCATCTTTTCCCCAGTTTGTATTGTAACAACTTGAGTTAAGTTACTATACATCAGACTCCCGTGTTGCTGCTTCCAGGAGTTCGAGTGGCATACAGTGTGGCTTGATGATGGTGTGGTGCCTGACACCTGACATCAGTAGCGCCAGGAATTGTTGAAGGATGGCGTCGTTGGGGTGTTGGGGGGGTATGTGGAAGGTCTGGAGAAGGATGGAAAAGTAGGTGGAAGGGTTGTAGGAGGTTAACAAAGACGATGGAAAGCACGTGGAGGAGGGTGGGAAGAGGGTGGAAGGGCTGGGGAGGGTAATAAAGGTGTTGAAAGTCACGTGGAGGAGAGTGAAAAGGTGATGAAGGACACGAAGTGGAGGAGGAACACACGAATTGAGGTGCATGTGGAGGAAAGTGGAAGAGCGGTGGAAGACACGTGATGGAGAGAGTGGTGTGGGGTTACAAGAGTTGGAGGGCACGTGTAGGAAGGTGGGGAGCGGGTGCCGTGGGGAACTAATGTATAGGGGGGCACGTGGAGGAAATGTGCTGAACGTGATCACAGGAAGTGAGGCAGAGATAAAAAGATAACAGTACAGTCTATGGGTTGTGAGGAGGAAGGATTTGTTCACACTGTACCTGGCAATAGTATTCAGTGAGTACATGTCTGTGGTGTTGCTGCAACCCACTTTTAATTTGATTACCGGTATTAGTACAGTCTGTTAGCAGGAAACAGTTGTTATTGTTGATGTTTTCAAGGGGCAGAATGGCCTCCTGCCCCACAGACCCCGTACACTCTGGTCGCAGTGAAAAAAATAAAAAAAAAAAGGAGGGGCTGGCTCTATATGCCTGCCTGGGCTACTGAAGCACACCCTAGGGAAATAGGACCATGGAGTCTAGGGGCCTCTGACCACCAGGGAGATTGGGGGGAAGGTCTTTGATCACACTGCCAGTGCTGTGGTCCACGTTACCACAAGAGCTACAAGTGGGGCCGCAACTTCCTTGAGACCAGTCCTGAAGGGACCATAAGGGGGAGGGAGTTAATATTGCTGCATGCAAAGGGATAGTGCACCCACGTGTTCTGGTGGTTCACACAGCAGTGAAAAATAATAAAAGAGAATCTCCGGTTGCAGTACGCTCATGTGGGCAGATCTCGTCAAATCCACTAGAAAGTGACCAGATCCTACAACAATCATTATTCCAGCCCTGTGGGGAAGGCAAATATTCACAGAGAATAAATTCAGCCCCCCTGGGCAGGCAGGAAACAGTCACAAATGTCAGTGAATGTGGACACCAGGAAGCACTAAAACAAGTGGATTTTTTGTATATATTTATTTGTTTGTTTGCAGGGTGGAAATATTCATCTTGAATTTATTCTTGTGTTCATGACCCTGGCCTTTAACCCACATTATGTTTCAGCACTTGTCCATTTCCAGGAAATGGACTATATTGTACTATAATTTTTTTTTTTTTTTTACAATCACCAGAAATGAATGAACTATCCCATTCAGATAATCTTGTTCATTATTAATAGGAATAACTTGGGAATATATAATCCTGGTAAGGGATTGGTTTTATATATTGTGTCCACCAAAAAATCTGGCAATGAGAAGACTTGGCTTTAAAGATTTCAACCTCCTAAGAAGTTTTGTCAAAACCCAAAATTCAAGAAAATTGAAGGTCCATGCCCTCTTCCTCTTTCACCTCCATAAGAACATTTTGAATACATGTGATTTCACGCACTAAGCTCCTGGCATTATTATTATTATTATTATTTTTTTTTATTTTTTTTATTATTATTATTATTATTACATTGCATTTTTCCTCCGCAGAAATGCTGATGGCCGCAATCCCCTTGCCTCCCACCACCCCTCTCTGCTCCCCTCCTCTTGCTGCTTCCCCCCACCACCTATACATTGACATGAGAGCATGGCAGCAACAACAGCAGCAACAGAGGTCCCCACCACAGCCAACACAGGAGTCAGCGGAGGGAAGGCTGGTCAGCATATTGTCACCAGATCTGACCTACCGTGGTGAAGGTGCCGACCACATTGTGTTACGACTGGCTGCATCCGTAAGTTGACCTTTGACATCATGTTAAAGAGAGAGGGAGATTGTGTGTGTTTATGCGTATGTTTCGGTGCGATTGGTGATCCCTCTTAATCCCACAATTAGGTAATTAATTTATACCACATACCCTAATCAAATCACTCCACACTCTGATGAATATGTTTCCGAGCTGACAGTCCCGACTCAGAACTCATAGATGAAAGGACAACAACTTTTTGATGCAAATGTTATCAAGTAGTGACTGAAAAAATAATTTAGAAATACTGTACTCATCATCATTCATGCCCTCATTATAAACACTGTACTGTTTCAGTTCGAATATACTATACTACATTACATATTTATGTGACTGTAGTTGGTAAGATAATAAGTTATTTGCAGTGATCTGATCTGCCTAAATAACATTACAATTTGCTTTTTCATTGGCTTCGTATTTACATTAATTTTAACAAAATAATTTGCAGGATCAGGTGTTACGTCTCCGCAAAACTCCTGTTGGTGTGGTGACCAGAGCGGAGGAACTAATCCTTCGGGCCGTAAGAGACGAGACCTTCCTACTCAAGGTGGCCCGCCCCATCCTTGGACCCTTGATGACCGATGAGTCACACTTGGTGGAGGTCGACCCCCGAGTGAGAGCTACTCTGAGGGACACAGTGGAACCATGGAGACAAGGTGTGGTGGGAGGAAATTCCTGATCATTTACCACATCCAGTTATGAAGTGGAGGGAAATCTTTCAAATATACTGTACCTATGTCCCCATATCATCAACACATAACTTTTCTTTCAACATTCTTGGTGCGTCCTCTATATATGATTAATCTTTAGATATACTGTATTATAATTACGGTATATATTATAAAATTATAATTATAAAACTTGCTGACAAGAAAGATAGTACAGTATATGGCATGATTTTGAATACATTAAAATTGAATCTAAATTATTGTGGATACTTGAAAAAATTAGGATGAATCATAGATATCCTTGATGAGTCCAGGTGGTCCTTTTGGTTTGTAATTATGCTTTGCCTTTACTGATTACATAAATAGAGAGAAATATGTAGAGTACAGTGCATACAATTCATCCAGTATAGTTTGCTTTGATTGTGTAATACATTGCCTTTAGAATTAACTGAACACATATTAATACATCCCTTGCCTTGTTTCTTAATGTAGTGGTTTATAATTTGTCATCAGTTATGGAATTTCTTTGGTTTCACTTTTGTTTTTATTCTGCTTGTGGCATCTTAATATAAATGTTGTCCGTACTGTTTACAGATCACCGCCAGGACAAGGAAATCAACAAACACGGCATTGCTTGCATCTGTCCCGACGCTGCCACCATCTTCATCAACAGGCGAGACACTTCATCACCATCACCTCCACAGTGTAATATGTCTTCATCATCGCCATCATCACCATCAACTCCACCTCCAGTCCTCCACCCCACACACTCATCACCACTGTACAGTACTTCATCACCATCACCGTCACCCCTCTACCCTACACGGTCTCCGCCTCTGTATCAAAGTGAACATAAGGATGTGATCTCCTTGGTGGTGACGGCAGCAGATGTGGAATCTCCAACGACAGATCTAATTTGGAATCTCAATGAATCTCTCCCAACGAATTGCCTTCCAAATATTAACTGTGATCTAGTTTCTAGTAATTCTGCTGCTCTAGAATATGTTGATGAGGATACTAGAACTGTACCAGAAGTGAATCGGAATAGAGATGTAGATGGAATAGGAAGGACACTCTCTCCACAGAAGCCTAGGAATGTGTGTGTGGAAATCAAGCCAAAGCAAGGATTCTTGGATCTGTCCACTCCAAACTTACCTCTCTGTCGGTACTGCGTCAAACAGTTTCTGAAAGTGAGTGATGGATTATTGTAGTATATGTTTATAAATGTTTTCAGTATACTGTATTACAGTGTTTATATTAATTAGCTAATGTGTAAGTGGTTATAATATGTTGTTAGTTATTAACCTGCAATACATAATTATATAGTTTTCAAGCAGCGTTCATGACCAACATGACACCATCGTCACACTAACCTTTAATGGCCTCTTTAATGTCATACACTGTACTGTATATTTTTCACTGTCACCTGAGTAGAGTATTGTATGTGGTGAATGCTTCTTGCCTGTGATCGCTGGTAAAAACAAGAATGATAAGTGCTGCAGAAGTAAGATGAAAGAACTGGGTTCTGTGAATTACCGGATGATAGCTGTACAGTATTGTACTTTATCTTTATAATCAGCATGAAAGTTTCTTTGTTTATTTGTTTGTTTGTCTGAAAACAGTGGTGCCACTTCTCAACAAATCTTTACCAAATTAAACATAGAGGTCCAGATGCATCCCAGTACTGTTTATGCATGACCAAAGAAAACAGGGGAAATATTCTGAATTACTGTAAATAGATAGAATATGTAAACATTATTTTAGTTTAGTGAGGAGTCGATTAATACACAGCAAAAAATATTCTAAGCCCCATTTATGCATCCATACATTTATAGTAGTGATGCTTCACTCACCTCCAAACATAAGCCACAAAGGAGCACTTTCATTTTAGTTATATACAAAAAGAAATCTGTGTTCTTAGCTATCACAGTTGTGATTTAGAAACATCCATTGCTGGAACTACAGTATACTTTACAGTATTATAAGGTTTACTGAAGGTTAAAAGAATTCTTCACCGTGATAGTTATATTTTTTTGTTTTTGAATTAAATATTAACTATATAAATATGCCATACAGGATTCATGTTTATGTTATCATCAGAACTATATTTCCCTTTGTATGCATATACTGTATATAATTAAGAAATGAATCACAGTGCTACTGATAATGGCATGATTATACATTTTGTAGATAGAAGTACAATACTGTCTGTATAGATTAAGGAAGTTTGCCGCTATTAGTAATTATATAGTTACTGTGAATGTTAACGTGTGACACTAACACTAACCCCCCCCCTTGTCCACAGCGCTCCAAGGAAGGGTTAACACGTAGCTCTTACTGCCCTCTTGATCTCTTCTCTGGGTGAGTAGAAAATAGCTTTTTTTCTTTCTCTCTCTCTCTATTTTATGCTCTTGCATTGTAACAGAGGTATGCAATTAACACTACTGTACAGAAGTGGAATACTGTAAGTAATATGTTGTTTCTGTATTTTGCCATTTCAGTGACATTGGAAAAATGAGGCAGGCAATAGACAGCTTGATTAAGTCACCACAAAACAACTTCAGAATATTTGAGGCAAGTGTACCATCTTGTTATTGATATTTAGAAATCAGTACAGTATTACCCTGATGTATGCTATATTTACCACTGTCAGAGCTGGGAGTTTAACCTGGCATCAGACTGATCATTTGTACAGTACTGTACTATATAATGTACCGGTATGATTATGTACTATATAATTTATGATTAAGACTGACTACTTGAGCCGTACTGTATTCTGATAATTTGGAAAAATTGTGAAGTACTAAACGTAGGATTGCTCAGCCTTTATGGTTTGAGTTTCAGTTTTGCCCTTGTCATTTCAAAATTATGTTTATAATGCATTTAATTACCTGCATTTAATTATTTACAGTTTGAAGTATAAATGTACACTGTAACAGGAAATATTGAGTTTATTTCCTGCTTGAAACCTTAGCACTATAAACTCATAAATTTCAAAAATAGGCCTACTGTACCATAATCTCCTCTGTGTTGTAGAAGATAACTGAAAGAGGTTGGTGTCAGGAAGGGTATCTTGCAGTACATTACATTATAATTTTTTGTTTTAAATCATAATGAAGAGTTAAAATCTTCCACTCATAGACTTTGATGGAGGGCAGAGCAAGAATATTCTCACACATCTAACCACACCATGAAGAAAAACCACAAACATAATATCAAATGTAATTATAATGCTTGAAACTTTATATTTTTTAATAACTGTGATTTGTACTTTTTCACAGGATGGTGAGCCAAAGGAAAATTGTCAGCCTTATAGGTAAGAAAATATATTACAGTATACTGTATACTGTATTCATATTTTGATATTTGAGATCTTGAAATTATCATAATGTTAAACATCAGTTATAGATCTTATTTACAGTATTTGTATTTCTTGTCTTCCTCAATCAATATGGTGGCACCTGTGTGTTTGTGTTTAATCATATTCTTACATCCAGATTTACCTGTAACCATTGTTACCAGGTACCTACGTGATGTCATCATAGCAGCTTTGACCTTTGACTTCACATCAGGTCATGCCAAAATCACACGGTCAGACCAACTAAGTCCAAGATCAGCTCTGGGGAGGATCTTAGCCTTCCAGAACTTGGACAGACTTGGGGTATTCAAGGCAACTCGGCTCTACCAGAAACTTGTAAGAAAAGCTGGCTCTCTACAGGCTGCAGACACACTACTTCATGATTTACGTTCTTGGCCTGCCTCTGCCCTGCCTCACCTGCCACTAAGTCTTAATCTGAATGAACATCATAGTAATAAAACCACTGACTGGAAATTAAAGAAAGTGGAGCAGGGAGACACAAGTGTTCATAATAAGCAACTTCATGGTAGTCGAGTTAATCAAATTGAAGAACAGAAACAGTGTGATGGAATAAGAGAAGAGGAGGAGGAGGAAATGAATATCGAGGAGATGGTGAGAGAACTACAGAGATACCTTGTGTCAACAACAGCCAAAGACCTCTCACTCATGATTCTTGTCAGTGGGCCATTCACAAGGTAATTAAGAATGAGAGTTACTGCATGAAGGTACAGTACAGTACTTGACATTAGTGTGATAGATATATTATGTTTTTATCCAAAGTGGTAGAGGTAGGAAGCCACAACCATGAGGAATTGCCTGGACTCCTTATATATCTTACAAACCTTGATTTATACTTTCCTGTATTTACTGGATATATTTTCATAACTTTTACATGTACATTACATATTTTTACATCACAAAAACTGTATTTCCAGCAAATCTAGCTATGATTTATACTGTAGATACATTTCAGAGCTGGAAAAGTAGCCCAAAAACAATTTTACTTATGATAATTCCAGATTTGCTAAAACAATTAACAATATTTCTTTCCCAGTGACGTGCCAGCCACAGAACCTAACACATCACCCTTCATCATTGAGGTGAAGGAGGAGGAGGAGGTTGGCAGCAGTGTTTGGTACAAGTGTCAGGTGACCGGGGTGGACCTGGTGGCCAAACCCTCCAGTAAGATTCCCAAACACGAGCGAGACTACGAAAAGTTACGACAAGCGTTGGTGGATCTCAGGGGTCGCGGGGAGGAACCCAGATGTTGTAGGTTTTAATTGTGTTGTTGTTTAGCCACTGTGTTAATTTGTTTGATTTTAATGATATTGTGAAATGGAACTTATTTTTAGCTATTGAAAAACTGTTGCTAATTTTTATATATTTAGTTTGAATATTTCATAGAGTTCAAGAGCTAGCTACTAACCATCTATCATATTTTTCATATTGTATTTTTATATTCTATAAAATATTTCAAGAATTATTATCTAGAAATCTTTCAGTCTTTTTAAGGGGAGATTGTTTGGTCAGTGACTTGGGAGGTCTCTGATTCCTCCAAATTATGCCACAAAACAGAACCCTTAATACTGTAGTAACATTGAGGGCTCCTGCTATCTGGTATAATTTAGAGGAATTAGAGACATTCCAATTCACCAACAAAAGAATCTCCCCTTAAAGCAACTCATGCCGGGATAACACGTGCCTCTATTTAGTGAACCAATGATCATCTTGCCTTGGATGCTGATTGTGGCGCTACGTTAACATAGACTGTGTTCTTTCAGTATTATTACCTGGACTAAGAGAATATGGTTATGAGGAACTCCCATACACAACTAATGGTTCTATCACACCAGCCTGTATTTCCTCTGTTACCGTATACATCCATCATCCTCCGATCTAAAGTTAAAGTTGCCTTGGTTAGATCTCTCGATGTCCTCTACATGGGTTGAAAAACGTAGGAAGCCTTAGATTGGCCATAGGACGGAGGGAAAATAGGCCTGTGTGATATCGGCTTAAGTGGCAACATTGTTCACTGTCATATTAACCACTTTTTCTATCGTTAAATATAGTCATTGTCAAGATACAGGGTATAAAGTAAAATATATTGCCTATAACTAAAAATCAAACTCCAATTAAAGAGACTTCTTCATTAACAACATTTTAATTTATTATTATTTATTCATATACTCTATTAAACCTTTGACCTAAAAAGAACAAAAGTGAAATGTTTAGAGTCAAGGTTACTTCTCAAATGTATTTACAGTATTTATATGCAAGATTGAGGATGTTATTGAAGATGATTTCTGCTCTCTTTTTCTTTACTGATATTTATTAGGTCAGTTGTGCCTTGGAGCTCCTCATGTCTTGTTCTCATACATATTTTATATGTAAGCTTTACTCTCTAAGTGAACTTGATTCATGCATATCATAATGGTAAATACAGTACTGTACAGTACAACATTTTTAGTGTCATACTTTTATCATTTTTTGCAGCGCACTGATTTAATATGGTTAACACCGACTACCATACCAATGTTAATATTTAATGTACAGTGTTGATAAGTCTGCCACCGTGATACAGTTTCATGTATTACATGCATCTTTCAGTATAATATGATGCTCATAGCTTCCTACACTCATGGGTCCTTAGTGATATACAGTAAAATAGAAATTCTCTCCATACTTATGAACTTCCCAAGTAATCATACTCATTAGCAATTTTTTAATTATCGTTCTGCATTATTATTGAATCAGACTTCAGATGAGTTCAGTACTTGAGTTTGTATATATTTTTTTGTCATAATTTTCTCTTGCACATTTAAAACTTATTTTTAATGGAACAGATTTTTAATGGAACAGAAGAGTGCTTAGCTTTTTAATAAAGAGAGTCCACTTCATACTATTGTGTTGAATTGAAGACTAACTAATTCCTGCAACCTTTGAAAGTTAACAAGTTGTAGACTGAATGTCTATTACAAGGTTATCTTGTCACAGGTTGGAGGAATTAGATACTGTACCTCCAGTTAAACTGACAGTATCTTACCCTCCTCTATACAAATCATCTCAGGAATAATAATTAATCTTGTTGGTGCATCTTTTTTGGTACTTGTCCGAGCGACCATGACTGATTGGTTCTTGTTTGTTTTGTGTGAGTAATTACGAATTGTGTTACAATCATCAGGAAGTGCGGGGATCATTTGTTTTTGGGGTGAATTGTAGGGATACTGATTCCTCCAAACTCTGCCATGAAACAGATACCCTACTAGTAACAGTACTGAGGCTGTGTGTTTCATGGCATTATTTGCAGGAATCAGTAGCCCCCCAATTCTTAGACTAAAAACCAACCATCCATTTTAGCTTTTTTTCATCCCAATAATGCAATACTTTAATAGGCACTTAATCCTTATCCTTAATGAAGCTATTATATGAAGTAATTCCAAATGCCCTTGTTTTTCTGTTTTATCAAAGTTTATTTTGATTGATACTGTACCAAGTTTTATACTTTTTTACTTTTAATATTATTACTATAATATACTTTACTCTTACTTGGCTAGTGAGCAGACCCTTGTTTTCCACCAAGGCTATAGGTGTGAAATGTATTGGGTCAGTGATGAACATGTCCCAAAGTGCAATTTAAGGACCCTATGATGTACCCAGATTATTGGAGGTTATCAAGTCCTTCAAATATTGCTATGAAATGCCACATATATTGAAGGAACATTTTTATGACACAGTCAGGAGAAATCAGAAGCCTCCAGTTCTCATATACGATCATGGGGTCGTTAATTTAGAAGAGGATATTTTAATATGTAAGGAGGGTGAGAGTGTAACTTTCTCCCATGAGTTGTATGAGTGCAGCTGAAGGAGGAAAGTGACTCATAATACAGTCATAATATATAGACTTTACTTGTAATTGTGTACAAAGTCAGAAAGTTAATTATTTTTATTATAGTTGTACTTCCATTAATGCAACATTACTATTCATTATAACGCCACAGCCCAAAGTCCTTTTGTATATCTCAAGTGGTACAAAAATTCTGGTACATTCATATATTTTCACATGCAATTCAATGACGCACACCGAAAAATACTATAGGTATAATTATAAACTACTGTATCAACACTATAAGAGCAAAATTACAACTTACTTAACAAAAGTCAGTAAAGAAGCTAATTTCAAAGATGTTGGAGGAAGGTAGAGGAAGGGAGGGAGGCAGGGATAGTCCTGATTGGTTGAGTAGCAGGGGGGAGAGAATATAATATAGCACAGCATGATTGGTGTGAGTCTTATTGGTTTATATAGTATGATACTGGTATAATGACTCCATAGATACACTACAGAGCCATCGTACTGGTACCATGCCATCATCAACATCACGGATATTCTTGCATATGGCGCTACAATCTATGATGTCAGAAGAGTCTAACTAGTTGAAATTGAGGGACAACCTTGGCAGTGAACTGCTCATTTTGTTATTGGAGATAATACCACATTAGAGAGTTCTATTTCTTCTGCATTATTTTACCACATTAGACAAAACACATGCTGCCAAAACGTACATTAATGTTGGTATGTCTGTATGATAGTACAGGCGTGGACAGGACTTTTTTTTATCTAACCTGATACTGTACTACTGAAATATCATGGAAGTAGTGATACCACCATGTCTTCTCGCCCAACACAATTTTTTTTTCTCTCACTCATTTAAGGCTCATGCTAAACCCAGGCCAATATCTAATCAGGCTTTCCAGCCGACCATAACTCGATGTGGTGGTGAACTCAAAATATTCCACCAAATGTCATTTTATATTGGACATAGAGAAGACGTTTGCTATGTCTACACCTGTACAGTCATGACTCATAATAAATATCCACATCATGCTGAAGTTGCGAATAATTTGACGTACAGTTTACCAGTTACAACACTTATCCAGTCTCATGCTTGCTGGAGCTTATTAAATACTGTACCCCCATCAGGTGTAATGAAACAAAACTGGATACTTAATTATGGTTTGTGACACTACATACCTGTATATGTTATGAGTTATGATTTCTACCAGTGCATGTGTAGTGTAACAGCCATATGCACATCATACTGTACATATTTACAATACTATATTATTATATTCCATGCCATTAGTACCATTGAAAAGATGGTCATTGTGATATTTTTTTAAGGATATATGTCTTAAATTGGTATTGTGTCATAAATATACTACTGACGACACACTTAGCTCACTCTTTTTTTTATAGGTATAGTTGTAGTTAATAATGCAATCAGGTCTGTGGGGAAATATTGAAACAAACATATGTGAAAGGAAATATTTTTATTGAATTATATGAGGATAAGCGTTTTTAATTGTTAATAGTGCCATACTAAAGCGATTGTTTTCATTCTGCATACTTACATGCTGTATTTACAGCTAATATACTAGTGCCATAATTCCAGGAACATTGCATAAACTATATTTTCTTGAATAACTACTGCCATGATCAATAAATAGTTTTTAAAATACAGTACGTCATTTGTGTTTATGAGCAACCTAGAATGTGGTGGTGGTGGTACAAGATGATAATGTGTGTGGTATTTTTATTGATACTGTAAACAAGTCAGGACAATAATTAGCATATACAGTATGTATGTGAAATGCCATCACATATGATTATAGTGAGGAATGAGGGAGCTTTATATCAATGTTGATTTTGTATGTCTGTTTCCTTTATTGCTTAAAATTCCAGTAGTTTAGCCACAAATCTAAATGTAGTTTTCCAGATAACAGAACCCTGGGGGGGGGGGTGAGGTTGCATGCAGTGATTTGGGTAGTACCATAAGATCTTGTTCTATTAATTTTGTATAACTTAAACAGGGCAGAAGGAGATATAGAAGTATTACCAGGAACTGTATCCAAACTAAAGGAATGACAAGTGAGTAAAAGAGAAGTTGATATCATCCTTGTCCGTCCCATCACTGGCCTTCTCAGCACATAGTCAGGTAATGTTGCTTCATCAGTCTTTTTCTCTCACCACATGTCTCTTCTTTTACTTAGTTACAGAACCTATTCTTAATATACAGTACAGTAGTTTTATTTTTACTGTAATATTAAGAAAAAATCTGCCAGCCAGTCATACATACCCTTGGGAATTTCCATCAAGGGGCGATGTTGGACGGAGAGGGCATGAAAAGTGTTAATTCTTGGTGCACACATCTTTGCAGCTCTATTCCTGCCTGATTACTCTCACGTGCTTCTCTGTACTTTCTGCACTGTATCCTTGCATCATCTCTTCACACCCATCCCTAAATTGTTATTCTGTGTCACATCGACGTAGTGGCTTCACTGACTTGGTATTAAACAAACATTAGGGTTTTAGTCAACCTATTAGTATTTTTTCCTTTGGCTGTAGTTTGTGTTTTTTGTACAATATCAGTTTGGCAGATTATTATTATTATTTTGATCTCTCATGTTTATTTGATGGTTGGTTAGTGAACAAGGTACAGTATCTCAAAAAGTTATGGACATATTTCAATAACTTCAAAACATGACTGAAACCCAAAAGTGATTATATTTTGGTGTATCCAGATAGACGATTAGTGATACACTCTCCTTTTAATTAACACAGGGTCAGTAAATCATTATTAGTGTGTATGGTAATGAATAATAACAAGCCTTGGAAAACTTTTGGTGGTCTACAATAATGAGTTTAAAATTAAATGGTGGATACAAGTATTTATTCATTGTATATTCAGGTTCTACTGTACTTTTTTATAATATATTTCAAAGCTATACTAATGTAAATAATATATTCTTCCACAATGATAGCGGAGTGAAATTATGATACAGTATATATAATAGCCCTTTTTTGTTCCGGGACATCACCATTGGATTTGAAAAGTGAATTGGGTTTGAAAGGTGAATAGCCTACTCCGACTGAACATAATTTTTATATCATTATAATTCTCGTTATATTATTAGTGAAAGATATGCAATATAATTTTTATCCCCGCAACTTAAATTTAAATTAATATCAAAACAAATAAAAAGGGAGCGCCGTTGGAAAAGCTAAAAGTTACTAAAAATTTAATATTCTTGCCAGGTGCAGGGAATTTTTTTCTGTTTTAGGAAATTTTGAAGTCCACGCAGGGAAATAATATAAAGATTATTCAAGAGTAAACAGGGACATGTCTACTATATAGACGATATACCAACAAGGCCGTCAATGTTCAAGAGTAAAACAGGGAATTTATTGAGGTAAAATAGGAAATTCTAAAGGTGAAGTTAGGGAAATTTTGTGAAGCAGATCTGGCAACATTGACAGTTTGATACTCGCCAGCAGGGTTGCCGATTTTGGTACTAAAGTACCAGATTTGGTGTTTTGGGGATTGTCAAGTACGTTTGGTACGACTTTAGAGAAAATGCAATTTTTCTGGTACTATTCTGTGAGAATCAACACACGAAACTGCCACGAGCTATAGGCACTTTCCTGGAAAAGTGGCACAGCAGCTGTACTCTGTCCAGGACACGTTCTCACGAATTTCGTTTAATAGCCTACGAGTTTTTGATGCTATGACCAAGACAAGAAAATAAAATAAATCTTTCAAGTCGCTGAACAAAATTAGTGATTGTGATCATACTGGCTTAATCACTGACCAATTACAACATTACGTATAATGATTGGTGTTACCGTTCCTTTTTTATTTTTTGCAGGCTGAAAAAAAATGAATAGGCAAAGTAAGAGAAAACCTGTACAGCCTGATAACACAGATAGTGACAGTGACAGTGGTACAGAAAGAAAGAAAAAAAACAAGATTATATTTTTTGTTAAAGTAGTTATTATGACAGTAGGTTTTCTCCATGGATGATTCATAGCATGAGCCAAGAAATGTTCAACTAAATCATACTGATTTGCACGTGAAAGTGAATTATCAGGAAGTGTAACGCAGCTGGAAAGACACGTGAATACAGAGAAGCATAAGAAAAACGTGCAAATAAAGTAAATAAATTCATTTTTTGTTTATTTTGGTACGTTTTGAGGTAATCTGGTACTTTTCAGTAGCTTGAACTGGTACCATCGCTAAAAGTAGAGTGGCAACCCTGCTCGCCAGTCGCCACTCTGATTGTAAACACTAAAAACACTGTCTGTGAATGACTGCTTGTAAATTCCTAACGAGTGATTCTGTGAGTGATATAAAGGTATAAGTTTATAAGCACGCCTCCAAATACATTTTAATGTCAATATGCAAACATAATAGTTAATTATATATACAATACCGTCATGAAGGTTGAAGATGGTGCTCGGATTTCGTTTCGTCACAATATAAAATTTCATGTTAGGGTTAGGACCGAAGGTTGTTAGGGTTAGGACCGAAGGTTGTTAGGGTAGGACTAAAGGTTGTTAGGGTAGGACTAAAGGTTGTTAGGGTTAGGACCGAAGGTTTTAAGGTTAGGACCGAAGGTTGTCAGGGTTAGGTTAGGTCAGGTCAGGTTGGTTAGAGTGGCTGTAAAACATTTCACCAAAAAAAGCAAAAAAACTTGGAGGTGCTATTGCAAATTTTTACCAATAAATGCAATAAAAAACACACTAAAACATTTCAATCTGCAATCCTTCAGTCTAAACCTGATTATGGTCCGGCGTTTGAGAATTATCTATTTTACTGTCATTACCCACTATTTTGGACCATTATAAGACACTTTTCTTCTATGGTTTTTCTTCCTCAAATGCTCCATTTTCGAGATATGCCCCATTCCCAATACCCATAGAAACATGGGGGGCCCGTATATGTTGTAGTAGTTTGTCCAGGTTAGGTCTCGGTAGTTTGCCCAGGCTAGGTCCCGGTAGTTTGCCCAGGTTAGGTCCCAGTAGTCTGCTGTGGTCTAGGTTAGGTTAGGTCAGGTCAGACTAGTTTCCAAATTATGTTTGGGTATAATCCCTAGTACCGGGACCAATGATTTTCTTTAATTTTAAAGGCACTATTAATATTTTCTCAAACATACTTACAATTATTACTTCTTTGTACTGTCAGAGGTTGATAGAGTTTAGTTACAGGTTATATATTGCTATATTTATTATATAAAGCCAATATAATGTTCAGTTACCACGTAAAAAGCCCATAGATTACCGTGAGCGTAGTAATGTTTCTATCAAGGAAGAGTGGAGAATCTGGAGAGGAAATGCATTTGAGAAGTCGCTGGTTATTGGTGAAGAGTAGGTGACGTCATCAGTACGGGACGTCATGGCTGTTCTTTGATGTTATTGGTTGTAAAATATTTAGTTGCCTCATAATCTATTCATACTGTACATACATATTATACAAAATTGTCATTTTCTGTACACGGGGATTGCCTTTACAATGTACCTATCATATTTCATAATTAATGGCAGAGAGAGCAAGGACACACACACACACACACATTGTATAGCCTACACAAATATGATTGGATAAAGTTTAAAATAATAGGCTACATGATTATAAAATTGCGTGTGCAGCTCAGTCGGATATTATCTCAAATTTCCTTGTGAAGCAATATTTTATTTACACGATAATGACAAAATGAAGGCAAAAACAATTCTCCAATTATTCTTACAAATAAAAAAAGGCCACAAGGCTAATATTTTTGTGGCTCTAATGCTATTCCTTCATAATGTATAGGGAATTCGAACTATGAAAATTGAAGCTGTCCTGTCTCGATTCACTAGTCAGATGACTCATTTTCCTTCACTCTGACTGTGACTTGGCCACCGTGTAGTCACTCGACCGGCATGTCATCTTCTGATTCCGATTTTTTATCTGTTAAGAAACTCAACAACGAGAAAATACAGAAAATTATTATCAGGGATAATAGTGATGAACAAGTACATAGGCCTACAATGAATTTATATGAGTTAAGTTCATCTCACGACACCACAGTGGTCCTCAACCCAGTGTTACATCTTGTACATCTGCTGGTGCATCAAACAGTTACATTTGACCTGGGTGTTACACAGTTAATCAATGATTCTTATAATTAAATTGAAAATATTCCTCTTTTAGACCGAATTAAATCATCAAGGATGGACAAGAATAGAAACACATTTTATGTACATTTCCCATCCGAGAGTGACAATGATTTTTTAGGCTTTGAAAATAGCCATACTAACCAAGGATTTACGAGAAGTGTTATTTGTGCTGAATTCCACACTGAAAAAAGTTCTGAAAATGACACTCAACTTGAAAATGCTGGTAGGCCTACTTCCTTACTAAGAGAAGAGACCTATTTAGAACATTTCAACTGCCTGACTAGACTTTTTCAAAATATTATCTCAAGTGAAGAAAAAACAATAGATTTTCTTAAGGCTGCTCAGCTAATTCCTCCAGAGAACACACCATGCCCCAGTTGTAAAACCAAAAAAAGAAAAGGAATTTTGAAATATAGAAAATGCAGTGGCAGTGACAGAAAATGCAACCTAAGATTGATGTGCAGTGGAGGTGGTTCATGTAGATATAAAGTTTCCCCATTTACTGGAACTTTTTTTGATGGTGCAACGTGTCGTCTTTCTCTGGGAACAGTTATTCAAATTATTTATTGTTTTATTCATCAAGTTCGGATCAGCGACGCTATTAGAGAAACTGAGGTATCTAAAAATACAATTACAGATTATTATAATTACTGCCGTGAGGTTTGTGCTTTGGCGTTAGAAAAGAACTTTCATCAAATTGGAGGACCAGGAGAAATAGTTGAAATAGACGAATCTAAATTTTTGTCAAGAAAATATAACGGAGGAAGAATTTTAAATGCACAGCAGGATGGATGGGTTTTTGGTGGCATTGAAAGATCATCGAAGGAATGTTTTATGGTCAGAGTGAAGGACAGGTCTAAGGAAACATTGTTACCACTCATTATTAAACATATTAAACCAGGCACTACAATTATATCTGACGAGTGGCAGGCTTATGGCAAAATCAAGGAACTTGGTTACCAACATGACACCATCTGCCACAAAAAACAATTTGTAGATCCAGAAAATCCAAGTGTGCATACTCAGAACATCAAGTGCTCTTGGAGGTACGCTAAAGCTACCTATCCCGAAAGGTTCACTTCTGAAGAACTGCGGGACAGCTACCTCCAAGAATTTCTGTACCGTCGAAAGTACAAGGACAACTTTATTCACCAATTCCTTTGTGATATTAAAACCTTTTACAAACACAAGGATTTATGAATGGTACCGGTATGTAGTGCATATTTTTTTTCAAATACTTTTTCATATAGTCTTTTAATTCCCAACAGTTAATTTATTTAATTCATAATCTTAATAATAATCAAAATTGTGGGACCCTCAAAGGGCTGCTCTTGCACGGAATAATATAGGGGGGTTGTGGGGGATTTAAAGGTCCAGGGCAGGATTAGGAAGGGGGTCAGGATTTGTAGTCTGTCCCGTTTAGGTCCCTATACTCTGCCCCGGTTAGGTTCCGGTAGTCTGCCCGGGTGTAGGTTAGGTCAGGTCAGGTCTGCCTAATTCCTATATTGTGCCCCGGTTAGGTCCCGGTAGTTTGCCCAGAAATCCTAATACTGTATGTTTGTTTTAAGTTAAGCGGGATCGGGTGTAAATTTATAAGTGAGTGTAAATAGGACCGGGAACTTTTTTCTTGACAGTGATGTCATACCTAGCTGGTCAATGAGAACCCACTTTGCTTAGCCAATGAGGAGTAAGCTTGCTTTCCTTCACTTTGTTTATACAATGACATCTCAGACAGCCGTGTTTCAACCCCTCACTTTCCCTGATATACTTCATGCCCGCCCCACCTATCGGGTGTCAATATTGTTGTGGGAATTGAAGGAAATAACTATGTAGGATACAGTGATAACCGAAAATATCGACTTTGGGTGTACTACAGGTTATGTAGTTTAGTTGTTATTAAGAGTTGATTTAAGTTAAATATATTACATTTACATGTACTTTGGTTGTATTGCAGGTTGTATAGTGAAGTTATGAAGATACACACATCACATTGATGTCTCAGCACTGACTGGCTGACATCACTACAGTTATTACTCAGTGGTAAGATGATAATTGTTATGAGGACATCACACATAACAACACTTTCATACTGTACCTGACCATTTATTCATTCATTGGGTCGTATGCAAGAACATTGGTGGTGTTGATGGTGTGGTAGGCTACTGGTACAATGGCTCTGCTGTTTGTGTGGAGTCACCTTACAGTTGCCACACCAATTTTCTTGAATATGACCCATTCATTTATTTTTGTACAGTAATCAGATTGATTTGGTGCACTGGTTAAGGACAGATTCTACTATTGTTGGTGAATGGAAGGTCTGTGATTCCTTCAAACTAGGCTATGCCAGGAAATAGATTCCTCAATGGTACTAATAGGGGATCAGTTTCATGGTATAGTTTGGAGGAATCAGTTACCCACCAATTCACCAACAGGAGAATATCTCCTTAAGGAAGTGTTGTTATTGTTGTATATTGTGGTGTTATTGTCTGATATGTTTAACACCTGGCTGGCTGGTACTTTCAATGTTGTGGCAAAGGCAGAATCCTCCCCTTCTCACCCCTTCCATTTCTCTCACTTCTCCTCCATGTTTGTCAAGGGATTGATAATATTTTGCAGTACAGTACAGTACAGTACAGTAATTGTAAAGTAATAATTCATGTGTTTTGTGCCATGCATAAATTAATGAGGTTATATTTTGTTACAGAGTTGTTGTGATGTGGAGTTATACAAGAGACTTCATACCCTTCATTGTACACTGTGTTCATCCTTCCATCAACAACAGTACAAGCATCACTAGTTTCTGTGAGTGTTTTATGGAGTTATACTGTGTGTGATATTTCTCTTCACACACAATGTTACTGTTGTTATAATACCTGTGTGTGTGACACATATACAGTACCGGTATTGTAATAACACTAAGGGGATAATACACTTTTGGTACATTAGAGTACATTGATTCCTTCAAAGGATGCCAAAAAACATCATGACCAGATTGACAATGGTGTCCTGTGTTGTTACTTGGAATAGTTTGGAGGAATCAATTGCTCCACCAACACTGTACTATCCCCTTAAGTTATATTTGAACCCAACACCCTTACAGGTATAAAATTATTACTGATATTATAATACTTGTCTGTCTGTGTGTGTGAGATACATCTCTCACACACTTACACACAGTATTAATAATATCAATAATTTTTACTTGAACCCTACACCCTTACAGGTATAAAATCTGTCTATGTCTCCCACACACAGTATTATAATAGTATCAATAATTCACCTGGTGGGATATGTTAATGATATAGGTGTTCTAATAAAGCATAGCAATTAATACATGAATTTATTTTTTCCTCTTATTACACTATAGTATATTAGTGTTCTCCTCTTGTGTCCTCCTCTTCTCTCACTACACACCTGCAAACAGACAGATTAATTAGTGTTGAGCACAAGATACTTCTACATACATACAAACTTTATATTATATAAATCATACAGGGCAATTATGTTGACCTTAAGGGGAAATTCTATTGTTGGTAATTTGGAAGGCTACTGATTTGTACAGTTGCCCAAGAAAAGACTGCAACCAAATTTGCTGGTGAGTGGCAATGTCTGGCAGGTGCTCCAAAGTTAACACTCGTATTTTATCAATGGATCACTTAGATCCTTCAACCTTTGTATGGATGGATGTTATTGGCTTCAGCTAATTACATTCATCCTAACAACTATAGGTTCTGAGTGATCCATTGATAAATTACGAGTGTTAACTTTGGAGCAACTGCCAGATATTGACACTCACCAACAAATTTGGTTGCAGTCTTTTCTTGGGCAACTGTACAGTCAGATACATATGAACACAAGCCTGGTGGTAAACGTGGAGCAAATGATTCCTCCAAATATTGCCATGAAACACATACACCTATATAGAGGGAGCTTGGTTTGTGGCATAGTTAAGAGGAATCAGATGCCTGTAAATTTTCGTACAGTGTTGGTGGTATATCTGCAGCAAATGATTCCTCCAAACTATTCCAAGCAGTAAAAGGATACCAGTATTTTTTTTCATATGGTCCTGCTTCCTGACATATTTTGGAGGAATCAAGGCACTCCAATGTACCAAAAGTGTATGAGCCTATTAAAATGAACAACAACAAATACTTAAGGGGTAGTATACATTTGGCACAATGGATTGCCTTGATTCATCCAAAGTATGTCAGGAAACAATAGGAACACATTAACAAAAAGACTGGTATTCTGTTGATGCTGTTACTTGGAATAGTTAGGAAGAATCGGTTACTCCAGATTTACCACCAACACTATACTAGTGCACATAAACTCTTAGATGACTATTAAACACATACACAGATAAAAGAACTGGTTGTATGCAAGAACATCGGTGGAGTCGACGATGGCATGATACTGGTCAGACGGCTCTACTATTTTTCTATGGAGCCATTGTCCCGATACCACACCATCGTATGCACCATGAATGTTTTTGAATATGGTCTAATGTAACTATACAAATACTCACAGTAACCTATTGTGATGTGTTGTTGTTGTTGATGGAAGGATGAATAACAAACAATGAAGGTTGTTAAGTATTTTGTACAACTCCATTTACTCCGCAACTCTGTAACAAAATACAACCTTAATTAATTTATGAATCGTACCATACAACCTAATTAATTTATCTCCCTGCTGGTTCTCATTTGGGGGTCTGAGCATTAGCGAGGCTTCGGTAACCAGGCTCGGGACTGCTCAGCCACAGTCTGGGGAACTATAACAACCACAACCACCTAATTAATTTTTGAATAGTACAACCTAAATACAACCTAATTAATTTATGGATGATACAAAATGAAAGCCAGTTAATATGAATGGTAACAGAAAAAAATGAGAAGATTTGTGAGAAGGAATATACAGTACTACTGGCCACGAGAATTCTTACACACACTTTTGTTCTCAAGGGTTTACAACATATAGCAAGGTAAGACCAGAAATAACACAGTCTGGGTGGAATAACTGGAAGAAGATGTCAGAAGTCCTGTGTGATCACAGAATCAGTGTAAAGGTTAAGGGAAGAGTATATAAGATGATGGTAGTAAGGCCAGCAATGATATACTGTATAGAGTTGAAATGTGGCCAGTGAAGAAAGCACAGGAGAAGTTAGATGTAGCAGAGATGAAGATGCTTAGATGGATGTGTGTGTGGAATAACAAAAATGGATAAGATCAGACATGAAAGAATAAGAGGAACTATGAAGGTAGTGGATATATCAAAGAAAATTACAGTGTGTGATGAGAAGAGATGAGATCACAGGACTAGATGGAAGAGAGCTGTCAGAAACATTGACCCTACATAGAAGTGGGAGAAGATGGATAAAGAAAGTGGAATGGTAAGAATATGTAACTCCTATACAACATTACTGTACTATTGGGTTTGTTGTTTTGTAAGCATAGAGTAACTTGGTAGACTATTCATTACAGTACATCCAGAATAATCAATGACTTCTCATTCCATATAACCCGTGTAAGTATCCCGTGGCCAACTATACATGTCTATTGTGAATGAGATGCTTTTGGGGCCAAGCTGAGGGCTTGAAAGTATTTCCATCACAAATACTATTACACAACTAAAAGTAAAACTGGTCTATTAAAATTACTACAAGGCTGTCTAAACCTGCCTGTAAAAAAATATATATATATTTCTCCAGTGGTTGGTTTGCATCTATTTGCTTCATGGTGTATTTGAAGTTACTGCATATACATAATGTCTCTTACTCAAGGGGAATGGAGAAAGCTAAAGCCTAAGGGTTGTACAGTATCGGCAAAAAAAAATGCAAACTGCCACCGACATCGTGACATAAAATTATGGGAGATTTCATATAAAAAACAAAATACAGTATATTGTTCTGGTACCCACCAATTAGTACTATGTAATTTCTCCTTTCACTTTAATAACCTCTTGCAGACGTCTAAGCATAGACCTAGCTAATGTTTCAAAATAGGATCTCTCCAGTCAGCAAGAAGGATACGCGTTATGGTTGTGGTATGCCTGACGGTCCGCCTGCATATTTCTTTAATTGGCACTTTTCCTTCCCTTAGTGCCAATATACGGGCCCTTTCCTCCTGGCAATGCACTAGGGTAAATCTAAGGGCCACCAGAATCATGGGATAAAGATTCAGTTTGAAAACAATCTGGGCACAAAAAAAGTCAGTGCACTGATTCCACCCACTCAGACATAACTAGTAAATTTTGAAATCTGTCAGCCAGTGCTCAGCAGCAGTAGGTTGTTAGGATACCGCCCTCTGCCAGACTTACGGTGAAAAATACGTTTAAAAGAAACTAAGGTTGTCTGTATTGTTAACTTCAGTTGTGACACATCTTCCCTTCGATGTCGGTGGCAGTTCGCGTCTTTTTTTGCCGATACTGTATATAAATGGAAGGTTTAAAAATGGGCATAAACCATTAAATAAAGCAAAATGATATACAGTACAGATACCCTGGATATATAATGAATAAATATTTGTATCCACCATCCCTTCATTTTACACACCATCACTCATTGAAGACCACCAAATATTTGCCCAGATTTATATTGTTCATAACCATACAGATTAACTAAGTGATTTACTGAGCCTGTGTTAAAAGGATTGTGTCTGTTTTCCCAAGCTTTTTCTATTTATTATCATACAAAGTGATTTACTGAGCTGGTGTTAAAAGAGTGTGCTAAATTAATTCATCTTATATCAAGGATTTACTGTACTGTACATAACTCCCTGAGAGTAACCAATACATACCTACAGACAAGTGCAAAGTATATTGATATGAAGAGGTTCTTGAATAACATTGACTGGATACTGGAGTACATGTGTAGATAAGAGGCATTCAGTGTTGTGTTCAGCATCCTTCTCATCTACATGTATTGCCTTGGTGCTTCCCTGTCCTTTCTTTCTTGCTGTCCCACCTCTCCATATTCATCTCCCTCGTCCTACAGGGTCTTTCAGGCCTCGAACAGTCTTCTATCATCCTCAAATCATCAATTTGCTGTAAGGGGAGATTCTCTAGTTGGCATATTGGAAGGCTACTGATTCCTCCTAACTATAAACAGACACCCTCAGTGTTAGTAATAGGGGAGCTGTTTATTGACTTAGTTTGGAGGAATCAGTAGCACTCAATGTTATTATTAATAAAAGATATTTATCTAGACTATTGCCATTTGGTAGCAGATTTGCCAGATCTGGCTAGGTCCCAGTATTTGGTAAATATTTAAAGAATTACCGTTATTTCATACGGTTTTTCAACCTTCATTACCTACAAATTTAGACCATTCTAAGAGTATTTTCTTCTATGGCATTTCCTCCGCAAATGCCCCATTTCCAAGATAGGGCATATTAAAAATGGAGCATCTACAAATTAGCCTGAGCTTACCTGACCTAACCTAGACCGCAACAGACTACCGGGATCTAACCTGGGCAAACTACCAGGAAATAACTGGTAAAGTACAGGAAATGACTGGGGTAAAATACTGGAACCTAGCCAGATCCAGCAACACTGCCACAAAACAGTGATTCTTTCACTTAATACCCAGTATTTGCCCCAGTCAGGTCCTGGTACTTTACCATGGTTATTTGTCCAGGTGAGGTCCCAGTAATCTGATGTGGTCTAGGTTAGGTAAGGTCAGGATAATTTTAAAATGACCCATTTGTGGAGGAAATGCCATAGAAGAAGAGGGTATACCGTAAATAGTCTTAGAATGGTCTAAATAAGTGGGTAATGAAGGTAGAAAACCTGTACACGATAACGGCAATTCTTTCAATATTTACCCAGACTTTGCCCTGTGACTGGTAGATGCATACTGAAAGCATTACGTGACAAGCTATGGTTAAACTAGTCAATGGTATGTATAGCTGCATAAGTATACAGTATTTTTACCATTGTATTTATATTTGGTATTTTTACACAATAACTGGATTTTGGGCTAGAATCGTGTAGTGTTACCACATCCGGCTAGGTCCTGCGAATTCGCCCCAGTCACTATATGATAGTTTACATCGGTTATATCCCGGTAGTTATCCCTGGTTAGGTCCCGGTAGTCTGCTGTGGTCTAGGTTAGATTTGGTTAGGCCACTCTAGTTTCCAAATTATGTTTGTAAAACGGGGCATTTCCGAGAGAAACACCATAGATGAAGCGTCTTAGAATGGTTCAAAATAGTGAATAATACTACTAAAATATACAATATAGTGAACCCAAGTCTTCTGTAAATTTATATTATATTTCTGTATTTACTTGTTTGATAGTACTGTAATGTTATTGATATAATGGGTATGGAAATGGCCACCCTAATAACAGACCACTACCGGTAACTTATTAATCTACTATACAGCCACAAACTAAACCATTACTAACTAACCTGTTGTCAAATACCGTAGTATTTATTAATGACTAGATACAGCTTTTGTCATCTTGGTATCCATCCAGTGTTTCTTAATAAATGGTGACAATAAATAGTAAAGTTCTTCCTGGACATTCTGTGGAAGTCGTAGAATTCTGCCTTGCTTGTATTCCAGACACATCTCTTGCTTGCATCAAATTATTGTAGATATTTTTGGACTTTGTAGACATCCACAGCTTCACCCACCCAGTGTGTCGTCTGTCCTTGAAGTGACAGACTTTATTGGTTATGTTGTTGATGGGAAATATTGACTTTACAACGGCACCTTATAAACTTAAAAAAATTCCCCATACTTGCCAACACTGATTAGTCGTATGCATTAAAGTTACTATACCATACTAAGACACTGTTCTTCTATGGCATTTTCTTTGGAAATGCCCCATTTCCAAGATATTCAAATAGGGCATTTAAAATTAGTCTGACCTTACCTAACCCAACTTAGACCGCATCAAACTACCGGGACCTAACCTGGACAAACTACTGGGAAATAATCATGATAAAGACCTGGCCGGGGCAAAATACTGGGACCTAACTGGATCTGGGAACACTGCTACAAAATGGCAATAGTCTAGATTATACCAAAGGGGATAATTCTATGGGTTTGGAAGGGGAAGTGAATGCGAGTTTTGCCCATTTCACCAAGTATTCTCCTCTTCTGTTTGTTTGCTTCTGATTTCATTTTTCATCCTCGACTCGAGCCCCCCATCCCTTACAAACATAGGGAAATAGGGTATTGTTTATGATAAGTTGATCATCTATCATAATATATAACTGTTAAATAAAACAACCATGAAAGTAAACAACATAATTATTGTATAGAACATATTACATAGTAGAATGGAACTTTAATAAGGCAATCCAAAAGGTATTTCGTACATGGCCCGGTACATATATTTATGTACCGAATTATGTGTATTTCCATTATATTCATACAGTGTTCCCTTGTTTTGCTTATTGAGGGCAAGTACGGTATAAAGTCCATTGGTAGTAGAGTATAATCAAAGCAAAGATAGGTAAAGCCATAAGATCAAGATTCTAGACCATCCTGAGTAGCCCACGAAGACAACTAGGGTTCCTTCTGGCTGGTAGCAACATTTTGGTTCAACAGGTAACTTGTTAATTAACTGTTTTTTATACGATAACCTTCAGAAAGCATAAGTGTGAAGAACAGTCTATTGGTTTATCCTGAAGTCCACAGGGATGAGAAAATTATAATGTCTCGACTGTACTGTAACCTCCTTCATAGAATCTTTCTCTAGTATAACCTGACCATGAGGAAGGTGTAACACCATGAAAGCACCTACCCTTCCTTAAATATGACAGTACTACAATACCAGTTTATGAGAAAAGCTTGCATTTGCTTTGTGTTATGGTGAGACATTGATATGAGATGCACTATAGCAGTATCACATATAAAAGTCTGGTCGCCTCAAATATTTCCCTTTCAACACAATTACTTAGACAATCAATTTCACAAACTCATAGCAACAGATACTAACAGATACTCTGAATTAACCAGATTGATCATCAAGGTTCATGTACAATATGGAAAGAAAAGTAGTAAAGGCAACTGGAATTAATTGCAACATAGCACAGGAATGTTGCAATACATAGTGCAACATATCATGCAAACAAAAAGGCATGAAAATCTGTAATGCACAGGCAACAAGCCAAATATTTCTAGCCCAACCATAACAAGTTGAAGCGAAACATCTGCAAGCTATTGACATCTCATGATGGTTTACCCAGTTGTTTACATGCAAGTACAGCATGAGGCCATATACAGAAAAAGTCATGGGTTATACAAAGTTGATGAACATTACAAAGGTTTTATTTGGTATATCTGGAGATGTAATAATAGTTGTCACCATTGTCCTATCCCATGACATTTTTTGCAAACAGTTCTTGATAAACTGATCCGTGGAACAATAAACAAACATGAAAAAACAATTGCTTGCATCTGGTAGGTGAGCATATTTTTATGTACAATATTGCAACAGTACCACTATAATGAAAGACATCATATCATATACAAATTTATATATACTGTACTGTATACTGATATTGCAAAGACAGTCATCATATTTCTGCACATAACATTTAGCTACTGGTGTGAAGTGCTGTGAAGGGTCATGGAGTAGTCAAGTATGATGCAAAGTAATTGCAATGTAATGATGAATGTACAGTACTGTAACATGAAGCCAATAGTGTGGAGTTGTGAAGGGTCACGGAGTTGTACAGTGTGGTATAAAGAAATCACACTGGCCAATATTGATCATTACAGCTGCTCCATCACAACACCAGCAAGTAGATAAAAATGTCAGGTGAAGCAATACCAGTGATATGACTGAAGCTGGCATAACAAGAGAACACTGTGGTGGCTGCATTATATACCGACACACTTAGCGCCGGTCAATAGGCCATATTTAAGAACAGTGTCATTGTATATCCTGCTCTTCCAAACCTGATGGTCCAATTCAATATGGTGGCATGTTGATATTTCCTGTAAAACTGCTAATACAAGTACAGTGCATTATGTTTATTATGACACTATGAATGGAGAACGAGAAAACCTTTTTGGATCCCACTTGAATCTACATAAATCGTAAAGTTCTTATCCACAAACATTAAACCTGCCTGTTTATAAACATACTTTTTTGAACAAATGTACGCAGTATTGAACATTCAAAACAATTTCTAATAAATTAGGCTTGCAATTTCTCATGACATTATGAAGACAATGGTGTAGTTTCAATGACACCAAGTCACCAATGGACGACCAGCAGAAAAACAACTGTTGGGCCATTATGCACCATGGGAATGACAATGTTCTTGAATATGGTAACAAGTATCACAATATATAGTGCAGAGGTAGGCAGCACTGGCTGCTGATCTGCTTGCTTATTTTGGATTAGAAAATCTTTTTGGTGGATACTCTTGATATATCGGTTAACTATAATAGAAATCTGTTTATAAGCTTATCCTCTGTCAGAAATTATAAGATTTTAATATTCATACAGTATTCTGATATTATCTTGCTAACTAATATAAACTGATATACAGTACTCTATGCTCATCCACCTCACCAGAACTTATACTGTACAAATGTTAAATAAAACCATTTCTTTGAAAGACCCAAGTTTTAAGTTCTGTTGAGGCATATATCCAACTTACAAAAACTATAATTTTTACACGTCTTGATTCACAGATCCCTCAATTAAGTGTGTAGTTATACTGTACCCACATAATAACAAAATTCAACTTACTTTTTGAGATGCAACAGTTTCCATTCTACTTGGGCCCCTTCAATTATGAATAGGTTTTGGGGATACAGTAAACCTCGCTAAGTCGGATATCAGATAACTCGGATGTATATCCGACTTATGCGGAGATTTTCCAGGTACATCATCACAATGGCCTACAGCCTGAGAAGTTACGTAAGTTTATTTTGTACAAAACTCGAATTACCATCTCTATACCATACATTTATATCATATGTCGACTAACCAGCTATGCTTTTACCATAACAGGCATGTATAAGAAACTCAATATTTTAAATTAAATAACTTTATTGCCTGAAATGGTGATGTACTGATATATTATTGGCAGCATCACTGCCAAGTGAGCCACGGAGCCACATATGCATCGGTCATGACGGTATTACCAAGGTGACTACACACAGTGTTCCATTATCCATTAACAAACTTGATTGATATTTGCTCTGTTATAATAGTTGACTACATAAGAGATACATCTTTAACTCGAGATAAGATGTGCTCTTTGTCAATGACTATGGCGGCTACCGGAACAGTTGTTTGGATTAACTCTGAAGCATGGCCAATTTTTGCCACCTTTTCTCCTTCCTTTAACAATATCAACTTTTTCACGTAATATAATGGTCTGTCTGTTCTTTGCATCACTTTTAATATAATTTGAAAGCTTTCTCTTCAGCGCCATTGAAAGGAGATTATTGTAAGAGTAGGAAGCACAAAAATATTTAAAAAATCGAGGGAATAATGTATGTGTAGCAATAAGTATGAGGTGACTTACAAACTGACCGATACCAGCTCTGCTGCCCCGATTCCCACACTTTCTCATCTACCACCACACTATAGTACCTTATTTCATGTTAATATACATTATATAATATATTTCTGCAGTATTATATCCTTTTTTTTTGTGAAATTGTCACGTTTTTGTGTGCGCGCAGCTGTGTATGGGAACCAGAGATACAAGTAAAACTACATGTAGTTTTAAGGGCGGGTTTATATGCGGTCAGTTTTACGCATCAATTTTTAGCCCTTGGATACCTCAGACCTTTGGATAAGTCGACAAGGGTCTCCCGCCAATTAATCCAAGTTAGCAAGGGTTTACTGTATTTCTCTTTCCAAGCAATACATTCTTTTATGTGGCACCTGGTGTGAGAGGCAGACCACCAGTTAGATGGCAGAACAGAGTGGAAGAGTATGTAAAGGAGAGAAACATGAGGGGCAGGGGAGGGCTGGACCAAGTAAGGAGGGAGTGTTGGAACAGGGAAAAGTGGAAACTCTTCTGCCATGGCCACCCCCTTGGGGGGAAGTTCCCGGAGGGAGCGAGGCGTCAGAGCTATAGATAGATATAGACATTCTTTTACCCTTTTCATGTCTGGTATCTCAACCTCTCCTTGTTTTCCAACAAGGAGGATGGTCACCCATTGACCTTGGTAAAACTGTTTTATCTGAAGAGTAATACAGTAAATAAATTTTGTTATTATGTAAGCTACACTACACCATGTGTATATAATAATATTTGATAATGATACAGACTTTATCATCAGCTCCACCAGAATCAACAATAAAAATCTTATGTACAAAATGATTCTGGCATAAACTGGTGAAGGAGCCTCACTCAAAACTAGATGCCGTAAGGCTGAGATTGGATGCCTGGTAGAACAGGAGATATGCAGCATGGGACTTGACGGCTGAGTGTTCATACACTTCATGGTCGTCAAACTTGTACCATACCTTGTTGTCTGGAGACTTACAGAAGGCCGTGTAATGACCCCCATCCATGGTCCCGTAGTGGTTGGACACTGCATACAGGTCAAATTTGGTGTACCTGTTTGTAGTGGGCACCAGACATGAGTTATAACAATGTATTATGCAGGGAAACGTACTGCTAGAGAATTTAAAATACATGAAAATATCCATCATTCAAGAGTTATTTCAAATTAAACATGACAAAGTGAAACTCCAGCACTGGTACTCACCTGTTGGAATAGCATACGTGCTTTGATATATCCAAATTGTCCAGTGGAAAATCGACATAATTTTGTTTCTTCTTCATGAGGACATCATGCTCAAATCTGTAATGATACCAAACTTTAACTTATGATTTCTCACATGAAGTAAATGATGTCAAACAGGAACTTTTAATTAACATCTCAACCCTATTTTCTTAAGTTCTTTGTCTTGAAGATAAAAATATAGGCTCCACCTCAAATGATGTCTGTTAATTACTCAATACATAAAATAAAAATTCAACATATGATTGATTCATTTTGATAGTGAAAAGACCTTTCAGTAACAATATTAGAACTTATAACAGCAAAATTCATTACCATCCCATATAACTTCAGCCAATTATCCCTCATAGCCCAGGCATCTTCTTCACAAACACATTGTTTTTATTCTCTAATTCATGTACGTAACTTGACAAGTCTCTGCACAATATTTCAAAAAGGTAGTTGGCAAATTGTGACTCAGATATAAGTGCAATCACCACTACTATCATTATCATCTTTTTTGTGTGTGTATACCTGTTGAGGTGGAGTATGAGGAGAGGGGGCAGTTTCCATACATCTAACTTGCGAATACTGTTTCTCAATGTCTTGCATTTACAGCACTTGTACTCTATGTTGGCATCCTTGTAGTAATGGTTCAGCAGCTCCTGTGAAAAAATATGCACACCAAGCTTGTATTGCATTTGACTACACATTTGTGACAGTAAGTATGCTACACAGTCCTTAGCAATGTATATTACAATCGTTTAAACAAATGTTTTTAATATAAGAAGCTAAAAGAGCTTCACTATTTTCCCTGACTATACTGACCCATATCAGACAAGAATGAGACTTAAACAAACCGTGGTATATGGAATTCATAAAGACATATATTCTGTACACTATGCAGAGGACATGCAAAGAAGGTCATTGGATACAGAAAAACAATGAATAGGATTATTAGATCATGTAATGTCTATAGTGGCAATGTAAGAAGGATTTGGCTACTACCTACCACGGCTTGGAGGTATGACATTGACAAAACAACAACTTTTCTTCTATATGGTTCACTGTTAGAGAAGATTGAAAACAAAGTCAATATAAGGGTACATACTCACTTTGAGTGTACACTTATTGGAACCAGGGAAAGAGAGGGAGACCACAGAGAAAGGCTCGAAGGTGAGGGAGACATGGTTGCAGGTCCCACACTGTATTCTTGATCGGTTCAACCCCTGTAACATTTGTCATCAGTCAGCAGTCTGGTTAATACAGTCATCACCAACATACAGACATAAGCACATTAGTATCATAGCAGGAAAACTGAAAATTGTCACACAGGTACACAAAGAGTAAACTAAGAATGCAAAATACATAACCACACCTTTTGTGGCAACATCAAACACAGGTGATTTTATAAGGTTCTCTTATAAACTATTGATTATTCAAATGAAACCTAGTCATAAGCTAATTATATTTCTTATTTTCAATCTCTATGCTCTGACAATATAATTTCTGCAATTGTGTAACAATACATGTACAGTATATTCATTACTCATAAATGAAATTGTATGATCACAACAGTACATTGGTATTTTTCACCACAATTACTGTATATACAGTACATTCTTTACCACTGAATGGCAGTTAGTCATGGTGAAATCAATAAGAAAGGCAGATAACCAAGCTCCAGTACTGTATTTAGGGGCCCTGGTTGGCTGATACCTGGAATAATGAGGACATAATGGAGCAGTCCCTCATCTTGAGCTCCTCCAGCACCTTATCTGCGGCCACATAGTCTGGCAGCTTCTCATGGTTCTGTTCTTTCATGGGCGGATGCTTCCCGTGGATCTGTAGTAGTGGTACAGAAGTTAGAGATGGGAGAGGTGGTGAGGAGAGTGAATGAAAGGTAATGGTGAAGTGAATAATAGATGATTGGTGGTGATGTGGTGAGAGCAGTGGATGATGTGGATAGTAGGTAGGCCTAAATGGTGATGGTGATTGTCATGGTATGGATGGGGGATGATTGGTGGTGGTGTGTCTAATGGGTGTCAGTTTGTATTAGTACAATTCATGGAATAAACACATCTATAAACTCAAGAAAATATTAAATTTGATCTCAGCTGCAATATCTGTCACCCTACCTATAACAGCACACAACAAAATCAATAAAAAATGTGGGTCTGGTGGAGGAGTGAAAGAGAAAGTACAGTACCTGATTGAGGTCTTCGCAGAGCCAGTCAAGGAGCTTGAGAAGGAACTCATGAGAGTCATGTTGATCGTACCCCTGGAATGGCTTGTGATTTCGACCAACCACATTCTGTTAACACAATAAATGGTTCACTATTATGGTTGAGTCAATTCTGCTCTTACAAAAAAAAAAAAAAAAATTAAACTGCTACTAAACTGTACAATATACACACAACAATGACAACACTATAATAATTGTTGCACAGGTGTCAAGAGTGAGACTAGAGGACCTGGTGTGAATGAGAGACCACCAGTCAAATGGATGAACAGGGCAAAAAAGTAGGGGTGAGAGGAGACAGGAGTGGACGAGGAGAGTGTTGGAACGGAGTATGGGGGGCAGCTTGTAAAATAGCTCTTTGTGAATAAAAGCATGAAAGTTATTCTTTTCTGTCTGGCAAACTGCTAAATGGCAATTTGAAAGAAGACTCAAGGATTCAAACCTTGAGGTCCCACATAGCAATGGAACGGTATTGTCCACACCGAAGGGCCCGGATGACAGCACCAACCTCCTCTGCCACATCACCACGAAACTTGCTGGTTGGGTTGATGTCGTTGCTGTGGAACAAAACAAAGCAGTCAACTCTCACTCTTAAGTGAAATTTTCATGAGGGGACATGACATCAATCCATAAAATATTACATAAACAATTATTCAAGTACTGTATCATCCAATGTGTGTCCTAACTATCTTCAAATTGTTCTCAACACACAATCTTAATATTCATACAACCACACAAGGCACAAATCCAGGATACTGTGACTGTAAAATCTTATAACATTACTTAACTTAATGCTTTGCTATTGAATCTGTAATTGGATTTGTATAATCTACACAGTCAGTAAAACAATATAAACTATTCAATCAATACTGTAGCTACTTAACCAGTACAAACCTGTATGTCCCCTGCATGAAGTAGCAAGCCAATGGTGTGGTGTTACTGAGACACTGGATCACAGAGTTCATGTAGCACGTGTTGCCAAGGTTCTTCAGCCCAGTCTTGGACACCGGCTGACAAAAATATATAAAAAGTAAAATGACGGTTACAAAAATACTCTAGGTTACAAAGACAAGCTTTATAGTTATATGGTTCCATTGATATACAGTCTTTCATAAACATATAAGCTGCACAAACTTATAGAAAGTACCAGGGACATATAATGGTACTGTACCATATTTACCATTACAGAGATTCTCTGATTTATACAGAGGTAAGAAGATGTAAAGGCCACACAAATTGTACATTACACATGACATGATCAAACCATAAAAATAATACATAAATGTTTAAACTCCAATAATTAGTATGCTCAGTCAGACAGCTTGAGGAACTTCAACAACTACCGGTATATAATTTCTGTAGAACAATAAACTGTCTATAGCATATATGTATTTTTATTAATGTATTTAAGATTTACTGCCTCCTAAGTTAATAATATATATCACTCTAAATCACAACTTCTTTATTGAAATGGCAATCAATAAATGAAACATACATTCCTCTTGCATCTTATCTTATCATCACTATATTTGCCTGTACTATATTATGATATCTCTCTGTCAAACATTCCACAACTGCTGCCACATTTACCCCAAAACCTTATCTTGCACCATTTACATTATGCAACACTTCCCTTTTTATCTCTGACACACACGCTCCACTACTTTACCTCCCTTGCATACATATACTGTATACTTGCTATTATATTTCTACCAAATATGCTCTATCATCATCTTATCTCTGTCACATCTATTACACAGACAAAAGGTGGATGACAAGTGGCCAACATAGTAAATGTTCAAGAGGGTCAAACCAAAGCATATGTCAATCATCTAAACATTTCTCAACAGGATCACTTTGGGGTTAATTATTTAGCAAGTACAATATAGTACTTTGCCTGATTCACTCACTTGGCTGGGTTGAGTCTGTTGTTGTGATGAGTGTGTGCAGTAGAATCCAGTGCAAGACCTCCCCCAAGTCATCCCTCACACCTCCTCTACCCACACTAACAAATACCACACACTAACTCTCCTCACCTCTCCTCATCGACACTCAACAGCTGTGTTTGGTCGTGACTTTAAATTTTTATATAATTGCAAATTTCTCTTATTATACTGTACACACTCAATAATTAGGACTTGCTGACTTTAAAACTTATAGATACTATCAAAGGAACACTACTAACAGCACCTGCTTTGAAATTGAAAATAAACACCACCAAACAAAGCCTTACTACATGACATATATTGTTAGTGGCTTGCAATAATTCAAAAACATATACATTAACTGCAACTTTTATGATGGTCAGCTCCTTTTCATTATTATAAACTTAAGATTTTCAACTGAAGCAATTATTTTTGAAGTCATCAACTACAAGGAAAAGGTAACTGTTTCAAATTGACTGAGGTCTTTCCAACAGCTGAGTGTAGCAGTGTCATACAAGTTTCATCAAAGGTAACGGTACAGTCAGTCAATCAGTTAATTGTTCTTGACAGCTATGTGAAAGCAGTCACAATTTAGTTAATCATTCATTTACCAACAAGGGCTTATATCAGGTCTTCAGCCAGCAGGAACACTCTTCAATCTATTTCAATATTTCCATATATCCTTGAGGTATACAGTATTTGTCTTTGTAATTTTAAATGCCCGGGTATGTGCTGGTGGTAGTAGAGTTGTCACGTTTTTATTTCAAGTAGGAACAAGTTTCAGCTTCATTCAAGACTTTATCTTGGACATTTTTTTCCTTAACTCTGATATTTCAAAATTAATATTTTCAAGTTGTTTTGTTATTTTTTTCTTTTAGATTTTTGTGACGATGAAAAAGTTTGAAGTCGATAGAACTCAGTCAGTCACTGAGGGACATTATCAAATCTTAACTATGGTGAGAAAACTTTACAAAAAATGGTCACCACAAATTTTACTTCATTAATTTGGGTCAAGAGTAATGTTCACTCGTGTTTCATTACTGAACAATAAAGATCATAGCACCAACACATTATTAACGGAAGTTTAAACAATTCAGTATTGGCATTTACTAGATGTTTTTAAAAAACTTTGTGCTATAGTGAAACAACTAACTTCAATAATTAAAATTATTGCTCAAAGTTAATACAATTTTTTTTTTAATATAAATATTTTGCCATAATCTAAGAAATAAACACCAGAAAATAACACTGTACTGTATAAACACTATGATATGGAAAGGGAGGTGAGAGGTGGAGAGGAATGTGTGGGGTGGGTGAACTGGCTGTGACTGACACACTGAGCTTGGTCTCCCTGACTTACCCTCTCTGCTGAGTCAGTCCTTCCTTCCACTCTTCCTGCCTTCTCTCCATTCTTTCTATATATAAATATCCTGAACTCTCGTCAAAGCTATCTCTAGTATAACTTTAATTGGCTTTACTAATATGAAATAAGTGAGCACACAACAAATAATATTACAGCTTACAACCCTTCAAGTCCCACCTGTCAACATCACTCTTGCAACACAAAACACTGGCATCTTTACTGCCTAGCCTTCCCATAACAAAAACATCACTAAGAAATAACCACACTGAGTGACTTCCTAGGCTGAACATTTCCTGGAGTCTGCAAGGTTTCCACAATGGGTCTCCTTAGAGGACCGAAATACTGTAAGTACTGTATCAGACAGCATAACCACTGCCCAGGGAGACGGACTGTATTATCTGTGAATAATAGTCATCTCCCACAGGGCTATAATAAAGATTGTTGTAGGATCTGGATTGACGAGATCTGCCCACATGAATTAAAATTCCATGTGAGGTGTACTGCAAACAGAGTCTCTCTCTCTCTCTTTTTTTTTTTCACTGCTGTGTGAACCACCAGAACATGGGGGTATATTATCCCTTTGCATGCAGCAGTGTAAACTCCCTCCCCCTTATGGTCCCTTCAGGACTGGTCTCAAGGAAGTTGCGTCCCCACTTGTAGCTCTTGTGGTAACGTGGACTTAGGCCCACAGCACTGGCTGTGTGGTCAAAGACCCCAGACTCCCTAGTTCAGTAAGCTCTGGTCCCACTTCCCTGGGATGTGCTTCAGTAGCCCAGGCATATAGGGCCAGCCCCTCCTTTATTTTAATTTGTTTTTTCACTGCGACCAGAGCATATAGGGGGTCTGTGGGTTAGGAGGCCACTCTGCCCCGGGAGAACAACAACATAAGTTGCTGCATAATCGTGGCCTTCTTCATATATGCTGCACATTTAAGCCAACTTTTAGATCAATTACATGTAGGTTTCTGACAATTTAGTGCAATTCATCTCTACATCTTCATAGCTGAAGCTGAGGTGGTTTAGATTTTGTCTATAAACTGACAGAGGTGACCAAAAACAATAAAATTTAGTAAAATATGAAGAAACAAAAGACTATGTCCACCAATACTCAAAACGTGATAGGATGCCACATGCAAGTCATCTGAGGCTGAGGGTGTTAGTTTCTAAGGTTTCCAGTATCAGCCATGATCAGATACACAGACAAATACAGTACAGTATATGGAGAAAGGATTAAACAGAGAAGTAAACAGACCGCATATCTAGCAATAGGTACCTGGTTATCTCTTGACTCCATATCATTACATGAGGTGGCCACAAACAAATGTGTTCAAGTGGCCCAATTATTACTGACTACAGCCCTCTAATCCCAATATAGTACCAGACAAACGGACCATATATATAGAATGTTGTGGAGGAAGGGAGTGCTGAGGAATTCAAGAGAAGCCACAAGGTCGACCCTCTAAGGCTTCCACTATTCCCAGTCCCTTCCTTCCCAACCACCTAGTTCCCTCCATACCATCACCCCTCTAACATCCACTCACCCCTTTATCACACTCTTACGTTCCAATACATCGTCATCCTTCTATCATATTTTATTTGATACCCTCATTATCATATTAGCCAAATTAGATACTGTACAATGCTATCTATACAGTACAATAACACACATGAAATTTCAGTCACTAATAATGAGGGTACAGTGGAGGTCTAAAGTCGTGTCATGAAATTTGGTGAAACCTTTCGGTGACAGGCTAAACATGTGGTATATTCCTCAGTCCATCAAACGGAGCTTTCATAATGATGCATGAGTTTCATTCATTTATAGGTCACAATCACGACACAACTATAGACCTCCCATTAAAGATATATAATTAGTACTGTTTTTCTTGTTCATTAACAGCAAACAGTTGTAAAAAAATATGCATGTGCCCTATCATGTTTATATAAACAGCAGATAATCATATATATAGATTATTAAATACCTATACAGAGTTTCTGTGGTATTTTCATTTGTAAAGCTGATATATTACAAGGCAAGACAGAACTAATGTAAATAGCTTTACTATTGCATCGTACAATGTGTGTGCATGTAAGGTGTTCCAAGACATAACTGACCAAACACCAATGCTTGACAGATAATTTTGTAGACATTGGGATAACAAATGAATAAGATGAGAAATATTGCCACTTAATTACGTGTACCCTTAAAAATGATGAAAGGGATGGAAAGGAGAGATTTGGTGCTATGTTGTATTCAGTTGTGTATCTGATCACCTCACTGTATATATGAAGAGTTTACTCACCACACTGCCAAATTTGGGATCAAAGTTCCTCTGTCGTGCTGCATTGAAGTTGCGCTTCAAAGGTGCCACCATTGGCTTGAGGGAGCGGTCAAAGTTAGGCATCATACCTCCCATACCAAGCCCCTCATCATCATCATCTTGCTGCTGGAAATACAAAGTTTACAGTATTACATTGCTGCACTGTATACTGTAATCTGAGACTTGTCGATCATGGGAACCTGAACCATTTTTGATCACTGAAGTTACCCAACGGTAAATATTTTTGTTACAAGTATAAAAAATATTAAAACTCAAAGGCACTAAATCCAATATTTCTCTGCCACAGTCAGAGACTGGCACTAAGGTGTCATATTGTGAACTTTTCTGACAGTTTGACTGAACTTTTTTTTTTTTTTTAATAATATATGTTTCAAGCACAGTGAGCCCCATCAGTGCCATCCGAGAGGATACTCAATTGCTTATATCATCAACTGTTTACAGTTATGGTGAGGAAAAATATATCCACCATATCAAAATAGATTATCAAACAAATTCAATATTAACTAAGTTAACATTATCTTAACTACTACATATTAGCATCACACAACACAGATAAGTGTGAGAAATTTACTTTCTATATAACTAGCTACTTCAAAAAGTTACTTTACAGTATTTAACTTGCAACACTTGCAAACTTATGAAAACATTTCTTAACAATTCACAACGAACAAGGTAATCTAATCATTACTCATAACCAACACTTATTTTATCTGTTCTACACAATCACATACAAAACTGATGCCTGCTACTCACTCACCTGGGAGAGGTCAAAAGCAGAGTGAGAGCGACGAAGATTTGAGCCACCACGTGTTGGTGAAGGCTTGGGAGAGCTTCTGAGCTTGGTGGTGTAGGTCTCTCCTCCACTGGTGACTGAAACAAATTTCATTTCTTTTAATAGCAAAATGAGAACCTATTATTCCTCCAAACTGTGCCAGGAAATAGACTGGGTTAGTTAATTCACATGTAGTTTGTTTTATGGCACAGTTTGTAGGAATCACTATGTTACCACTTCACTGGCACCTCCTAGACACCTTACTGTTATGACTTTTGACTATGGCTTCCAAACTGACCATAGAAATCAAGGGTCAAATCCGGATAGGAAAAAATTGTGACGCCATCATTGCAGATATAATATGCACATAATGACAGATATTTTATTTAGAGGTAAAAGTGATACTTATAATTTCCACAAGATGCTAAACAGCTACATAATGACCCTATACAGATGAAACCTTCTTGTTTTGGTGTACTGTAATTTGTTTTTAACATGACACACTTCAAATTAAATATACAGTAAATGGAACAAAGCACGAAACCCAAATATCAATGGCATACAGTATTTAGGTTTGTAGGGACATGTCAACTTAATACTGTCTACAACTGTAAACAATATTCCAGCCCCAGCCACTGAAAGGTTTCAAACCCATGAATATTTGATTACAAATTTCTTATACTTAATGTTTAACCTTGCACTGTCATGGTCCTCATTAACACTGTAACCAATACTAACCTTTGGGCCTGTTGGGACGAATATCTCCATCTATTCTAGATTTTCGTTCCTCAATTTTCTTCCTGCAAACAAATCAAGTTTATAAAAATAACTTCCAATTCTATCAATGGTCAAAGTCTTGCTTGCCCCAGAAGCTAGCCATCCCATACAGATATTAAGAGTAATAATTTTCACAATAATATTTCATAGCCTAATTACTGAACTGTATATCTTTTCTCAACTGAAATCTTCATACATACATATTTTGTGGCATCAGTAAACAGTAAAAGATATATATATACCTTTCCCTTTCAGCTTCCATTGCTCTCTGCTCCTTTAGTTTGCGCTCCCTCTCGGCTTGTTCCCTCATCTTCTTTTCTTTTTCCTTCCGTTCATGTCTCATCTCCTCCACCTGCTCCTGTAACGCTCGTCTTTGTTCTGTTTGCTTCCTCAGCCGCTCATGATCCTATTCAAACAAACACAAGCACTGTACTCATAATATCCCACTCACACAAACTATACTTTCTGCCCATGCAGGATAGACCACTGAAGTTAAAGCAAAGTGTCATTTCTGTATGATGATTTTTATGTGACTACGGACTAATAAAAATGAAAGTCTAATCAAACTACTCCTATTTTTCTCTCTCCATCATTTTGTCCTTCCTCCCTACAACCTCCTCCTTCAATTTCTTCCTTTCTCTCTTTCCACCTCCTTTTTTTCTTTTTCTCTTCCAAAATTCTGATAATCTTCCCTCTTTTTAAGCATCTCCTCTTTCCATCTTCCTCTTTTCTTTCTTTATCCCCTCCTTACCTCATCCTCTTTTTTCTTCTCCTCAAGCTGCTGTGAAGTGACTGGTGCAGGTGACATGTTAAGGTTCTGCATCTGGTTACTGAGTGCCATGTTGACCAGCCTCCACATCTCCTCATTCTCTGCTTGCAGCTGCTTCTGTCGCTCTTCCTGTGGAGGTAGGAAAAAAAATTAGCAAATAAATACTACCCCCTTTTTAGAGGGGAATAAGGGATTTAAATGGGGGATAATATATGAGTGCTGCCGATTCTTCCAAATTCTGATATTAAAAGAACCATAAAAGTAATGCAGTCTGTGTTTTAGCAAAGCTTGGATGAGTTAGTAGCATCTATTTCACCAGTATAATCTTACCTCATTCATTGCCAATAATACAGTATATCTAATCCTTGCTGAACTTTACAGCTTGTTCAAGTTAATTGTGGTTTTGTTAGTGGACTAATTGCCATTGATTCTTACACACAATACTAAAAGACAGACTCACTCAGTATGGCGTAAATTTGTGGACACTGATTTGAGGACTCTATAGCCTTAATTATTCACCAACATAAGTAAAGGTACTGGTACTTACCATAGCAGCACTCTTAGTCTGGAGTTGTCTGATGTGTTCCTGCAGCCTCTCCTCTGTCTCCCTCAGCCTGGCCCGGCCCTGTTCATCATTGGTGCTCTCACGCTGGTTGGTAGTTGCTTCTATCTCCTCCATAGTCTTGATGGTATCCTGTCAGAAGGAAGCGACACCTTAGCAACACAAAGAAAGTAAGTTGCAGGCAAGAGTGCTTGAACTCTCTCTTGAAGGTACTGTAGGCTATATCAAACACAAAATAAGATTTAACAACTGCAAACATCATGGATCAAACAGTTCAGATTCATTTTATTGTTGAGGCTTAAAATCACTGGAAAGGAATGAAGTACAGTATCATCCACAATTCTCCATTAGATATTAAAAATAGTCCTTCATTCAGCTCCTTGAGGCAGAGAAAAATTTAGCCCTTTTGTATTACTTGGCCAATTATTCCTTGTGGTTAGGTACAGTCATGGAAGAAAGTGGACTGATTGACTCAACATCCTTCTTACATTTGTCTCTATTTCTTGTCAAGCACTGAGGTCATACATTGATGATGGATAATGCATGTGGAGCAGCATTTTATGATATTTAAGATCTCTTCCAGGTATAAGCACAAATAAGAAATATAGTGAATATTACAATATTGTACTATTTTTGTTCTCATTGCATCCATCTCCAGGATGCATCCAAAATGAACTTTTTCTCTCTATCTATATAGGATGTAGTAGTTTTGAGACTCTTTATCAACTTAAATAATAAAACAATATTCTTCTGACCTATTCTGGATGACATTTGCCACTCCTATCAGTCATATTGGCAACATTAGTGGAATAATGGATTTTACAACAGGATTCCCCTTGGAACCCTTAAGCTGACTTATTTTCATCAACTTCCTTGAACCTACAGCAATTATCATCTCTAGTCACCAAGGAGCCCTCTCCACTTTAACATCTCATCTTCATTATGTTGTACCTAGTGCAAAATTTTGGTTTAATCTGTCTTAGATTGGATTACATATACTGAATAAGCCAATAAATTAAATGAGGGAGCCGATACATATTCATCAGATTAGAAAAAGCAATCAGATTAGAAAAAGCAAAGACAGTATTGACATTCAAGTTTTTTATCTATCCTTTGAATTTAACATATGTTTTTCTTTTCCTGCAACTGAACCCTTCCACCTCTTTGACTAACCAACACTGTTCTTGCATATGACCCTGATCTTCAAGACTTGTGATGAAAATGATGTGACAGCCAATACTGATAAGACTTTAGCTACCTACATTGTGCCTCTTTCAGTATGTACAGTCGGCGGCAAAGTCATGTCGTCACATCTGCCAAGTTATGACGTACAGTCGGCAGCATAAGTTCACTTCATTTCCACCTACGTATGTATTAGCTATAGTGATGTTGTAATACAATATTAATGCAGATAATCACATATAATGATTACATATGTTGTTGGAATAAAAACTGGTTCAGAATGCAACTATCAGGTCATATTAGCAAAATTTTAAGTACATGAGATGGATGCGAATTATTGCTGCTGACTGTACAGTACAGTATGGAAATATAAGCTTCACAAGCTCATAAACTGAAGAAACACAGAAGTTTATCAATTCATTCCCTGGATATTTAAATTCTGTATGGTGAATATGTTTGTTAGATGATCATCCTTTATGTTATCCTTCAAGAAGCACCAAGTGAGGTGACACGTCTTTTGCCTTCGACTGTACTGCAGTACAGTTTCTTATCCTCAACTTTTCCATTATCGTTTGGAGCTGCTGTCCCTCACTAACCATTTCCAGTGACCAGAAGAAATGGAAGCAGTTTCAGAAATAAAAGCAACAGAAAGAATGACACACCTTCTCAACTTCAACTGACTCCTCTAGCAGTTCTTTCTCCTCCTCCAGCTCCCTCTTCTTAGCAGCAAGGTTGGCCAGTACATCCTTAGGCTTTAGGGAACGACTGGGAACTGAGGGTAGGTTGTTGTCTATCTTGTTTGAGTATAACTTGACCTTGGTGTTTTGGTCGAGATCTGGCATAGGGTACAACTGCTTGGTTTTGTGTTGATCAAGGTTGATATTGGAGTCTTTGGTGTCCCACTGATTGACCTTGGTGCCTAAACTTGCCTTAGAAACACCGTCCTCCAGCATGCCATTTATCGTCATATTGTTATTCCTCCCATCCATAGACTCCCTTTCTCCAGCCTGAGGAATGTATCTGTATATTTGGCTTGCCCTTTACTACACTACATCTGCATAATGTACTGCTGTTATATTACCAGAATTATAGTGTGTAATGACAAATTTCATTATATGAACATAGTTTCAAAATTCCATTGTTACAAATAGTTCAAATTTGCACCACCTCCCAATATTATGCATGCAGTAACCATTGTTTTGATAATTACAATATTTCATTACAGTACTATTTTTTAGGATAAAAATATACAGCAGTGAAACTTCCACCACAAACCTTTGGTTTGAGAGTTCTGTTGATCTGGGGAGGCTGGAACAGACCTGTGGAGGTTTTGCCTGAGTCAGGGTCAGAAGGCTGTTTGGTACCCACTGTAGTGGGTGGAGAGGAGATAAAGGCAATGTTGAGGTCGCTTGCAGTGCTTTCCATGGGGCTGGAGCCGGCCGATGAGATGAACGCAGCATCCAGATCAGGATACTCAAAGTTAACTGAGACGAAAAAGATTCATCATTCACACATACTGTACTGTACATTACTTCACTTAAACACACTGATCATTCATTAGCCTCCAACAATAAATATAAGGTGATACATTATTTATATAGTTGACTAATCTCTAAATTTGTCAGTAAACTGATGTGTTCCTCCTGTACAGTATATCACTGAAAATGTATTCTCAAAATCAAGGACCACTTTGACATGAGAGGCACCCAGGTGAATTCCTTTCCATGGAGTCACAAAATATAACAAGGATAAAGGAAGAGAACGTACATGAAACAGGCTCCTGTGTGGTGGATGTGGTGGTGTTGGGGGTGCGGCGCTCCACTCTGGGGTTGGTAGTAAGGGTTGGATACATTAATCTCCACAGGTCATAGCCACCCTGTAGTACCCACACTCGACTCTTGTATTGCTTCGCTGGGTCCCACTGGAACAGGAAATTAATACAGACAAAATGAAATATCTATATCCCATATCATCCCACTCAGGGGTGTAGGGGCCCAAGGTTGGGCTACCTTAATTAGTTCATATACTACTAAGAGGGCAGCTAACCCATTCCCAGTGGTGGCAAGGACTGAATGGAGAACTTCCTGGCTACCTCAGTCCTCAGAGATTTGGACCTCTGTAAGACTGACTAGTGTAGGACTCCACCCATGTAGCCTACTTTACCCTACCCATGAGAATATCATCTGCCCTAACACACATAAGAAGTAGGCCGTATAACTTGTGACTGAAACAAATTGATGATTCATGTGGGGTGGCACTGTGTCTGGGAAGGGTGTCTGTGCAGAAGCTTGCTCATAGGGATTCTAAGATAAGGCATCAAAGCACCTCTTGGATGTCTCCAAGTGATTAAGATGAATACTGTCCTGTCCTGCTCTTCTTTGTCCAACTTTTTCTTATCCTGTCCTGCCTTACCCTATTCTGATCTTCCTTGGTTTACTCCTTCCATACTCATCTTATTCTACCCTATTCTTTTTTATCACCATGAAATAAAAAAGTACAGGAACCTTAGTAATGGCATGTGTGAGAGCCCGGAGAGGGTTTGGTAGAGGCGCAGTTTCAGTCTCCCAGTCCACCAATATAAGGTAGTCAACCAGATGCCTCTGTGTCACCCACACTAACTTTGCATCCTCATCAAGTTGGCTCCCTATTTTCCCAGCTGTCAACCTGTATCAATACCATGACTATTAACATTTTTTTTTTTAGGATGAGAATCGAGGAAAATTTTTGCATGTATGCAATGTTATTATGTACAATAGTAACTCATTATAGAATGTTTCCTATACATGGCACCATCTTATAAGAATAACTCTTTATGAAGACTATTGTTAGAGAAAGCCTAACAAACACCTCCACAGAACTGACCCAGGCTTGAGTATATCCTCTGGAACATTGATGACCTTAGGTAGGGTCATGTGGGATTGATGGAAGTCGTGACAGGGTCGGGCATCCAAGATGATGTAAGTTGAGCACTTCTCAGTCATCAGTGTATAGAGCTTCTTGCATGACAGGAACTCATCATCTTCACTCACACCTGTGTAGTAGTGGAATTTGGTAGTCTCACTCATGCATGCAAACAGGTAAATGTTAATCTCCTTATCACATGTATACTGTAGTTGTAATTATCTCACCACAATATCACATTAGTCAACCATGAGGTAGGTCAAGGATCCTGTTTGGATAATGGTTTAAATTCACTCTTAGAAATCTTATACCTTCCTTGTTTAACACGAGTAACTAAACCAGTGTGAACATTTTAGTTCAAGATTCACTCATTCAAAAGGGAGAAAACAGCTCATGAGGTAAGGACATACATGTTAGGGGAACGATGTTTGTGTATAGCAGGTGAATATGCCTCTGATTTTGGGCATGAAGCTTGTATTCTGAACTGAGTAAGAACACCTTGGGGACCCACCATTTGCTAAAGATGGGCCAGGAGGTTTGGCCACCTCCACTACCTTATCCACTGCTGCTTCATCCTTTTTTTTCTCCTTTTTCACTTCTGTCCTTTTCTCCTTTACCTCAGCATAGTTTGCAAATTCATACCTGGAGAGAAAACAAAGACATTATGGACTGGTGCAAAAATGAAAAATCAGGACACCTACAATATTCTAAACACAATTGAAAGTGAGAATTGGACTCTAGCAGGTTATGATATGAGTAGAATAGATATTTAATACACACTAAAGTTACACAATGGCAACCCAGGAGTGAAGCAACCAAAACAAACACTGAATCATCACTAGCCTTCGCTGGAGACTCTTCTGGAGGTCCTCAGCTCGTAAGAGGACCTTCTTGGTAGTTTTGATGTCTAGTAGGCTGTCATAGTACTTCTTTTCCTTCTTGTATTCAGGTGTCTTCTGTACAGTCTGCAATGTATTAATCAATTAATTACTCATACGTTTTAGCTCCGGCCTCAGCCGAGAGCTCTAGGTCTTATCGTAATTATTGTTCTTGTTCTTAGGGCGACCACTTCTTAAAATGGTTCAACTGACTGACTGACTGACTCACTCACTCTCTTCCTCCCATCCGTTTTCTTTTACCGACATTGAATAATTTTTTCAACCGAGATGGGGTTCAACCGAGGGGTTCACCCTCAATAAAAAGGGTTCATTTTCAAAATTTCAATATAACCATATGAATACGAAAATCCAGATAAAACATAATTAATATTTTTGAGACCTTTACATATGGATATTTTATTATTTCACTTGAATCATTAAGAGCCGGAGCTTTTGAAGGGTGTTCCTTCATGTTCTTGTTTATACAACAGGTATACTATAGATACATACTTTGAAGATCTAGAAAATTGATCAGATTTGTGAAGAAATAAAAAAAGTGGGCTTTACTTACAGGATATAAATACTATACAGGATTGTATTCAAATACTGTACTGATTCTATGCGCTGTCACTTATAGTCTACCACCAGACTAGATCTCTCCACTAGGAGGATACAACCAGAAAATCCTACTCTCACTTGCTTAGAGCAAGTTGAATAGGAGTGAAAATGTATACACTTTTTTACTAGGACTCACTGTTGTTTCCTCCCCCAGTCTAAGATGAAGTACCTACTTGCTACAAGGCGAACATGGACATTAAATTTAACTAACCCAATTGAACCCTGGATCTCTCGCTTGTGAGATAAGCATCTTGCTAATAGACAACTGGTGCCCAAATAAATACAGTATTATACTATACTGATACATGCTACCATTTCTTAGCAGCTCTCATAAATAACTAAGTACTTTTTTGGTAATAATTCCACACAGTTCTACTCTACTGTATGGTATTTACAGAAATGGTGGCATCAAAGATTTAGCTACACTACAAAATTAATTCTTCCAGAAAAAGGTACTGAAGAATAGGCCTACAGTATCAGCATATGGGACACTTACATTGACGGCAGAGAAGAACCTCATGTAGAGGACATATGCACGCTCCTCATCCTTACAGCGGTCAGACAACTCTGCTTCCTTCAGTAGTTTTAGAGCAGAATTCACTAACCTGCAAGTTGAACCATTACTGTATATGTTACTTGTTACATAGGATGCAATGAGTCTACCACAAAACAGTGAATGGAGCTATGTTGTCAGGGATAAAACTTAACTCTTTGAGACCATACTATTTCACATACTGTGGTATAGTCGTCTCAATGAGTGATGAGCTGTTGGGCAAGCCAGGTGATTAATGCTGGTTTACCAAATCTCACAGCCATAAACAAAATACTGTATTTTCACATTGAAGACTATTGAAATTTTTTTTTTAGCATCAGATACTTCTTAAAAATGAATTTTGTTAATATAATTATGTGATGTAAGGAGTTCATTTGTGTTTATAGATAAACACAAATATATGTCATATGGCTTCAATGTCTGCACCATGTTGCCATTGTTTGGATGCTGAAATAGGGTGTGGCCAGATGCGGGGTGAAGGACAGGTGACTGGGTCAGACTGCCTCAAGCAATCGCCATGGATAGTCAGTTACAGCTGCTCCTATGTTCTACACGGCCAAGCCAAGATGCTATTTAATTAACGTAAATCGGTACTTTTTACTAGAGAAGGCCAAAAGAGCACCCTTAGTAGGTCCTGCTAAAGCTCTCCCACACACTGGACAAGCTACTAGTCTCCAGGGGAAACCTCTATTAAAAATGTGCACCGATACTTTTACCTCAATGGTAATGTGGAAAGTAAGCATGAATTACATATTTATGCTTATATATATACTGTAGTACATACAGTATATAATATATAAGCAACAGTTTTTAGTCATATAAACTATTGTTTAGTAGACTATATTATGCTAGGGTAAGTTAGCCCTTCGAAATGGTCTAAGACAAAATGTAGGCTGAATTCTCAATTTCTGAATAGGCATATATTCGCTTTGTTTTGGTTTACGTGTGGCAACAGTGCGCCTGAGAGCTCTTCGTATTCTGGAAGGACTATAATACAGTCTTTACAAGTGAGAGAATGATGGAACATGAATGGCATTAAAAGAAAAAGAAACTCACACAGGAAACCCTCAGTTATCCAAGTGTCAGTGTACTAGTACCGTACTCACAATCTGGGTGAAGCCTTGGGTGTTTCCTGGATGAAGCTGTTGAGGTCATTTAGGCACTTAGCCATGTAAAGACGCTTCACACTACCCTCTCCCATCCTGACACAAAAATACAAAAAAAAAATGGTAAAGTACATAATAAATTAATAATATGTCTCATTCAATGTACCCTTTTACTTTAAATACTTTGTTCTATCGTAGTTGTCATTGTAAGTATACTACAGTACCATATATTATAATATGTCTGAAGGAATTTCCATAGTACAGAAGTTAGTGTATGATTTTATTAAAAGCTTACCACATAAGTGCATTTTTCTGTTTGGCAATAGTTAAATTATTTGTTTATACTGTAGTTAAATACCAAATAATTTATACAATATAATGAATGAAGTAGTTCTGTAAATTTACTGAAAATACACTAGCAAAATAGGTAATTATTGAAAGAATTACCATTTTGCAACTGTCGCCAGATCTGACTGGGTCCCAGTATTTTGTCCCAGTCATTTATTGTACTTATCACAATTATTTCCCAGTAGTTTGCCCAGGTTAGGTTAGGTCAGGCTAATTGGAAATGCCATAAGTTAGATGAAAATAGTCTTAGAATGGTCTAAATTAGTGGGTAATGATGGTAGAAAAGCCATACGCAATAACGGTAATTTATTCAATATTTACCGAAAAATATATTGGCTACACATTGTTGTGTATTGGGAAAATTTGGTAAATTTACAGTAAACCTGGGTTCAGTAAAACGTATATATTAGTATGTTTTACCACTAATTAGGACCATTCTAAGACTATTTTCTTCAATGGTGTTTCTCTCGGAAATGCCCCGTTTTCGAGATATGCCCAGTTTTCATACCCCATACAAACTTGGGGGAGAGCCTGGGAATCCGGGGTTTTGGGTGGGGGAAAACACGCTGTACACTATGGCGTTGCCTTTATAATATGTAATTGTCTTAAATAAACACTTGAAACCGGAAATAAAAGCGAAATAACAAAGTTTTCGAGACCGATACAATAAAATACAATTATAGCCCAAACAGCAGTGTTACAACACGTGTTGGCTTGGGTTGGGCTAGATATTTAAATCAAATGGTTATTTTGGGAATTAGTATTACCTAACCTGACCTAACCTAACCTAACCTAGACCACGACAGACTACCGGGACCTAACCTGGGCATAAAACCGTTATAACAAATAGAAGTTACCGGGTAAATATCCAGGAACACAGTATTCCCAAAACAAAATATAGCCAATACAGCCACAAGTGGCGTGAATATTACAACATTTGCAACACTGATAGTGCTTTCTCCCACCCAAAACCCCGTATTCCCAGGCTCTCCCCCAAGTTTGTATGGGGTATGAAAACGGGGGCATATCTCGAAAACGAGTCATTTCTAAGAGAAACAAAGTTAAGAACTGTATTACAAAGGCAACGCCATAGTGTACAGCATGTTTTCTCCCCCCCAAAACCCCGGATTCCCAGGCTCTCCCCCAAGTTTGTATGGGGTATGAAAACTGGGCATATCTCGAAAACGGGGCATTTCCGAGAGAAACACCATTGAAGAAAATAGTCTTAGAATGGTCCTAATTAGTGGTAAAACATACTAATATATACGTTTTACTGAACCCAGGTTTACTGTAAAAATACCGAAAATTTTACAAGTTGCCACATCTGGATTTCAAAATTTTTACTATTACCAGTGTTTATATTTCACTATTAAAAGTATAACAAAAAAATATGGGTATTAGTGCAGAAGTGGACCTTACAGTATACCGGGTAATAGATATTTTACTGTCATTACCCACTATTTTGGACCATTCTAAGACACTTTTCTTCCTCAAATGCCCCATTCCCAATACCCATAGAAACATGGGGGGCCTGTATATGGGTAAAGGTGCAGAAGTGGACCTTACTAACAGTACCTGTCATTACCCATTATTTTGGACCATTCTAAAACATTTTTCTTCTATGGTTTTTTTCCCCATATGCCCCGTTTTTGAGATGTTGTAGTAGTTTGCCCAGGTTAGGTCCCGGTAGTCTGCTGTGGTCTAGGTTAGGTCAGACTAGTTTCCAAATTATGTTTGTAATGGGGCATATCTCGAAAACAGGGCATTTGAGGAAGAAAAACCATAGAAGAAAGTGTCTTAGAATGGTCCAAAATAGTGGGTAATGACAGTAAAATATCTATTATACAGTAAGGTCCACTTATGCACTTTTACCTAAATATGTATAACACAAAAAACCGTAAAATCGCAAATAATTGCTTTATACTATTCGCTGAAAATAACGAGGAAGTGAGAGTGGGCCGTAAGCAAGAACATACATTCATAGTGTGGTACTGGTACGATGACTGCATAGACAAACAAAAGAGCTATCGTATTGTTACCACGCCATCGTATACACCACTAACTAACATTCTTGAATATGGAGTAGAAACTGGAAGAAGAGGAGGAGGAGTAACCCATCAAATGAAGCCATAACCTTATTTTAATTATCCCCACATTTTATTATTATTATTTATCTTATTATTGTTATTATTATTATTATTACCTGTCTGTCAGCACACACGGCAGCCAGTCCTCACCACATTATAATACACCACAGTGAATAGATAATGGTGATAATGATGATAATATTACTAACGTTACTGTAGCCTCTGTGTAATATTAGCTGGGTCAGGTCAGGAGGTAAACAAACAAGATTACTAATGACGTCACAATGTACAGTGTTGCCAGAACTATGACAATCAGACATCATTCAGTGTTGCCACATCCAAAGTACTCAAAATAAAATAGTACAGTATAGGCGAATTTTACGTTACGTCTCTCCTTCAAAAGATGAAATTCTTATAAATAAATAATTGTAAATGTTACAGAAGTGAACCCTACTGTATAATAGATATTTTAGTATCATTATCCACTATTTTGGACAATTCTAAGACACTTTTCATCTATGGTGTTTCTCTCGGAAATGCCTCGTTTTCGGGATATGCCCCGTTTACAAACATAATTTGGAAACTATACTCTATCCAATCCTAGGAGCCTAGCTGTATTTTTAATGCTCGTCTCTGATTGGTCAATATCTCCAGGCAACCTCCGTTCACGCTTATTTTTCCCAATCCAAAACATTGCATTTCTCCGAGGTACACTTTTTTTTTTCTTGATGCCTCACGAGTTTGGTAGTATGGCCCCAAGGATCGTACTGGGGCGGCATACAACGTTGACTCTTAACGAATGTCTGGTGGTCGCTGCTCATGGGCAGCATAATATGAGGGGGATTTAGGGATCAAGGGTAGGATTAGGAAGGGTTAGGATGAGGGTGGATTGGGTCAGGGACTGTGGGTTGAGGATTAGGATTGGGGAGGTAATGATTGGTGATCCTATTTCAAAACATGGCAAGAATGGGGCTATTAACTACTGTATATGAGATGGGAGATAATTCCACTTTTGGATGCTGCAGGGAAAGAATGAGTGCCTAAATATATCAATGCTTGTCTGGTATGTATGGTATTTTAAGTTGTGGCTGCCTCTAGTGGATCGTATACTTGTACTGAAGGGTGTAGATATGTGTCTTTGTCTATGTCAACTAACTTTTTTGTGATTTTGTATATCATCTGTTGTCTGTGTATCTGTCTTCGTGTTGCCAATGGGTCTAGTTTTGTGTCTTGTTTAAGCAAAGTGACAGATGTAGTGTGTCTGTAATCACGTCTGGCCCATCTTGCACTTTTGTTTTGTATGGACTCTAATTTATTGATATTATTGTAAGTGTGTGGGTCCCAGACGGTGTCTCAATACTCTTAAGTGAATACGATATTAGCTGGTTTCATATATCACACGAATGGAAAGGATAATAAATGATACAACATGAACATTGGTACACAGCCTTTTATATTCAAAATTCCACAGAGCAGTAGTTGAGTATCAAAATCTCATGTGACACAAAAAATACTAATAACAATGTCACTGATCATTACAACTGACCTCTCCTTACAGCCTATAGTATAGTATGGTACTGTTGTTGTCACATGTTCTACCATTGAATACCAATATTTATGGGTCACGTGGAGGAAATGTAACGTAAGAGAACAATACATAAAGGATAATTCAATTAACATGCTTTCCTGCTGCTACACTAACAGCAATGATTACTCTTACACTTGTCAACTTTGCAGAAACAGTGGACATGAAGTAGGTTTTAAATACTGTAACATTCTCAGGCTCAGTTAACACACATGTGGAAAAGTCTATCATATCTTATGTTTGGTGACTCGATCTCTCTAGTAGTTCAAGTACAGTCATTCTAAACTGTATTCAAACTGTATGATCACTTCAGTCATTGGAAACCATTCACTTATCTGTGTTCTGAGTTATAAGCCTGAGATTGTTAGATTAAGAAAGTACTGTACTGTACTAGTAAAACATAAATTTTAGCATTTGCATAATTGTAGTCACAGTAATTACTGAGTTGTCTATTTATGGTAAGCACCTGTTACATAAAATACTGTATTAATAATATAGGTTTTCCTTTCTTGAGATTACTGATGAAATATATAAACCTTTGCGAATTATCGAAGCAACATAAGAGTAACACACATGTATGGATTACTAAATTCCTTGAATGTGGATCTGCCATCAAGATGAACAAACGGTGCCACTTTAACAGATCCCTGAGCTTAGTAGGATATTATCCATATTTCTTGTTGCATTGTAAGGCTCCTTTGCGAAGGCAGTGTTGGCAGGATTTGTGGAGGACCTGAAAAGCCATGAGGATCTGCACTGCAATGAAGCACTACCTTCTGGACCTGTCCAAGAGCCACCAAGACTGGAGAAAACAGGAGGCAACTTGAGAAATGTACCAGACTTCAGGAGAAACTTATATAGCATGTTCCTGGGAATACACTTTGTAAAAATGATTGTAACAACTATTGTAAACCAGGCTTAAACCTCCGAGATTTCATTACTTGAATTGTTTTGTGTAACTTCTTTCAAGTCTTGCACATTTTTCTCAGTACACTCTGTATGGTAAGGCTGAAAGCTCCAGTCAAAACATTGCCATTTCCACTCCTAGTTAACTTAAAGTGCAGATTTTAGAGAAGGGTAGATGTGTATGAAATGTGGCTTCTCAATTAAATTCTAGTATGATATGGAGGTCCCAAAGATAGGATAATTACTTTTTAGTTATTATTGTGACTAGGAAAGGAAAGGAGGATCCTTATTCATATTACACAGGAATCCTCCAAATATCCTTATATAATATCATGCCACTCTCTCTCATTTAGCTTCCACTATTAGAAAATGACTGTTACCTTATCAATCAATTTATTCAGTTTTCTTTACTTTGAGTACTGTACAGCAAGATTTATTCTCCTCTAGTTTATAAAATTTATCCCTCATGTGGTTCAGTTTATTTTCACTGGAAAAAATGAGAACACATACACTTCAAATCACATACTGTACTCATTTGGCCTCATTCCTCTAGGAGACAATCTGTCACTTGGAATTCCTAGATTCTGTACACTCACGAACCACGAATACGGACAAGTTAAGTTTCCATTCACTTCTCTTGTTCTCTTTTCACCACTGCATCACTTGGCTGTTTCTTTAGGTCACTCAACTATGTTGATTTGCCTGACTAGACAGAGTGCAGCACATATTTATGATACACATCACCAAAACCCACTTTTCATGTAAATTTTCTTATAGGTCTTGTCACAATATTCACAAGTACTCTAATTTACATTTTCTTTCATTTTTCGCATAATAGTAAAACTTAAAATCCCAGCATAAGTGTTTTATTTATCATCCCAACAACTTCATGCTTCTCTGATGTGTTTGTGAGATCCCACTGAGATCGGACTGAGCTTAGAGGAGGCCAGACATCCAAGGTAGCCGGTGAGGTAAGAAGGGGAATTGTAGCAGCAAAGAATGAGCATTATATTAGAAGGATTCAAGGGTTAAAAAATACCATATACGTATTGTACTTAACTGCTCCAGACTGATGGGATTTGTGTTACTTGAGCACAAGGATGTTGGAAACTAAAAATATTTGGTGAGAAATGTTTCTGGTTGCATTATTCACACTATTAAAATAAGGGAAATGCCACACCTTCCTTTCAGTGTCTTCCAACCATGCCCTAACAGTAAACAGACTGCTATGTAATGCTGGCCCATGACAAGAAAATCATAGGCTACGCGAAAACAACAACTGGTACATCATATGAAACCAGTGTACCGCCCATGGTCATCATTTATCCCATTACTTTACATGAATACTTATTTCACACATACAAAGATACAAATATCTCCAGTATTAATCCTTAAAATGCGAATAGGAATAGTATCCCTCAACTGATGGTGCAGGCATTTTAAAAACATTTGAATTATAGTACCATCAGAATTGTGGACATGACTACTTAAGGGGGAAGGTATAATTAGCAAACTCTTGGATTAGAATTCTCCTAAACTGTGCCACAAAGCAGACCACCTATGCAGAGGTAGTCTTGCTGTCTCTTGGCATGTACTCTGGAGGAATGAGTAGTCACCAATTCACAGATTCCAAAACCCTTAAAGTCATAGGAAATGAGTTGGTCAACTGATGGTTGTGCAGACAGAAGGGTCAAGAAAATACAGTATACAAGTCTGGAGCAGTGGGGGGGTAGGAGGGGATAAAGTTTTGTTGAAAGGTTTGATGCAGACGGACAGTACAGCAGGCCGCCGGGTATCAGATGTCAGGGTGTTTGGTGTTGTGAGCTAACGGGTCTGGGCAGCGATCATGGCCAGCATTCGCCGCTCCTCCTCGGTCAATCCAGTCTTGAGGGTTCGCCGCACTGGGGAGGAGAAAACAGGAGATGATGAGAAGATTACAACATATCCAGTCATGCCTAATTTTCCACGGTTGGCATTATGTGTGTGTATTACTCTCTGAAATGAATCTGTTTTGTACATTATACACCCATAAACCCATGGATAATGAGGGTTTACGGTTCACAGATTCATAGAGAACAGTATAATACACACCCATAATACCAATGGAAAATGAGGGATTTCTGTATCACAAACAGGTCAAACCAGGATTATTGTAAATCAATCACAGGTAAATATAAGATGGGAACACATAAAACATGAATATGATATTTGTATATGGAAAAGTACTGTATAGTAAATATCTAATATTATTTCTTAACAGTACTGTACAGTATTTTCATGTAATACTGACTATCAAATACATAATGTAGACTTTATGTTTCATCAGTATGCAATTTCAACAGTTAACAATTGTACATAATGGATACGCATGAGTTAACTGATTAACATTTCTGATAATATGCATATAAAATATACTGAACTACATGTAAACTGTAAGTAGGTATGAATGATACACACTATAAAGAATTCCTTCAAAAGGGGCCTGTGCTGATCTCTATAATCATATCAATAGTAGCATACTGTATTAGATTTGTACAACACTGCTCTATTATAATTTTACTATTAGAAGACATTCCACTTAAAATGTGCTGCCCTAACCAATAAGCATTAATCTTTTTTGGTTAAATTATTGAATTTCAAAACCACTGTTACATTACATATAAATGTGACACTCTCAGGCTTGGACATACTGTTATGTACAGTAGTCATAAAGGTTTTGAATATCTGAACTGATGAATTGATCACCACAAACTCAAAAATAAAGTTTAAACAACATGTAACATCAAGACACTAAATCATCAAAGCATATAACATGTCAGATGTCTTGTATGCATTCACCAAGCTTGTGAGTGTTAAAATACTGAAGTCAAAATTAATATTATGGTAGATAATATGAGCCAAGGCACAGACTAGCATCATAACACTCTGGTTAGTTAGCCTAAGCTTCACAGTTGACACAAAGCTCATGCACATTACAACATCAAATTCAATACTGTACACAGCCTAAAAAAGCTTATCACCCCCTGTAAAGCATATTATGGTATCACAAAATTGCAGTAAACTTATTCTCCAGCTTTAATACAATCAACATAAAGTATATCACTTGTTGCACTGAAAACATTCATTGAGGAAATTACATGCACAGTAGCAACATCAGCCAAATGACAAGTACTGTACGTAGAAGCAACACATTTAAACTGCTGTATAAGTACAATCAATGCCATGCTAATGCACATGTTGCAAGAGCAAGGCCATCACTTCTTGGACAATATCTGGGGTTTCATATTATGACATCATGAACTTAAAACTGCAAGACAGGATGCTTGCAGGGATGAAATTACGGGAGATTGAGCAGCAGGAGGTCCAGGGCAGGACACACAAACTATACGGTGGTGGCAGTGGTGTGGATGTCACTCAGGCACCAACAGGGCCTCCAGGTGGGACAAATCTGGCACTCCTTTTCTTGATCGTGATCTTCTTGGGCCAATTGCTGCTGGGACTGTGAATGTTGGCAGGTTTGGGCTCATGTGTTGATGACGTAAGCATTCACAAACACAAATTAAGTCACATCTACAAATTACTCGTAAGGTAAGGATAAGCTACTTTATCACACATTTTAGATTCATAATAATGTTACTACAGACACACTAACAATATATATTGTATTTCTTATTAAAATAATACAGCACCACCATTAAAATACAGTACCAAATGTATATGGTATTGTACAGTACTATTGTAGAGGGAAAATACCGTTCTGTAAAAGATGCTTAAGTACATACTGTACAGTAATACGGTACATTATAGTATTACCGATCTGTTTGTATACAAGTTCCTTATTGATATCTGATATGGAATGAAAGTCCTACACAGAGAAACAAACATGTGTGCACTTCTCTGTCATAGTTATTATTTGGCGCATAGGCCATTATTTGTTCTTAACCCAATCAAATTATATGTTGTAGGGATCAAGTACCATACTCTTGATCTTCAAATTACTGAGCTACATCAAGAGCTGCCCTTTCTGTTCAGTGACGTGGATATTACAGTGTATAATTTTCCCTCATCATCATACCCTCACCTAATTTCACAATTTTTATGGCATATGAAAAGACAATCAAGATAAATTATTTCAAACCTTCACACAATAATACTTTACAATTTAATATTTGAATCTTCCTAAACATGTATTAAAAGTCTGTACAAGGCAGAACAATAATCAAATGTCTAATTCATATAGCAAAGTTTGACTGAGGGCCTGTCTATCTATCACAAAGAGGCTAATCACTTCCTGCCCCCAGGAACACCCACTGAGGGTTTTGGCTTAGCAAAATAATGTGTTGTGTTTAGGAAAATGTTGTCTTGAGTAAATATATAGCAGGTATAGGTGATAATTCCATGTGTGTGTACTTTGTTACTGGGGCTGACCTGATACTCTAGCTGTAAAAAACAGAAAAAAATATAACCAGCAAGCAAGGCCTGGGAAAGATAAAATATTCCAGGTAATTCCTTGAGTCTCCCAACACTTGGCAGTACAGTACTGTACTGTGTAGCTACCTCACTGGCCGGGGAGGTCTACATAATGTCACAGATATATATTACATAGTAATGACAATATCATGATAATATCATGATAATATTCATGCTATACTCAATAATCATACTGAAAATATGTTTTCTTCATCTTTTACAACATTAGCAACTACTACTGTACTGTACAGTACAGCAACAGCATATGTACTTATTTCCAACATTTTTTTACAGTTGCCTCTGGATATATAAGTAAGACTGATAACATTTACCACCTGCCATGAATAAATACTGTCCAATAACTTATGAATAGATCAGATATTATAAAATGGTTGCATAAACACCTCTGGTTATATTTCAATAAGATATAGAAGTTAACCAGTGTACTCTTTCAAGTACAGTACTGTACTGTTATCTTATACAACCTTACCAGTCCCTTTATCAAAGACAAACTGTAATAAGTAAATATGTTTATGTGGGAATTAGTTTGGCAAGTGTTAATAAAATAATAATACACATCACACCAAACTAAAATAAACTCCATAACTACTATACATTAAGCTTAGTAAGTACATACACACACACATTATCAACAAACATAACGTAAAACCATATTCATTACAATAATATTCTTTCATAACTGGTCAAATTGGTTAATAAGTAAAATTCCATTCAAGTTAAGAGCACCCAATTATTTAAGTCACACAAAGGAGCATATATGAATGTACATAAAAGTTCTTAAATGATGTACGTCAAGTCACGGGAATCCATTGTCAATTGTCCTGAGCTGCACACAGGATTTAATTGATTATGGTAAATGAAACTAAAAAGAAGTCAAGGTTCCTATAAATCTGGAGTTGAGAAAAAAGGAATGAAATGAGGGGAAAGGAATTCAAGCATCTCTACTAATCACCGTCCATGGCCGATGAGAGGTCCCTCTAATAACCATGGTAATAATATTTAAATAAATATGTATACCGGTATATACATTTGAGTTGAATATAGAGAACATCCAATAAAATAGCTGTTTGAATTCTCTGGGATATGAGAGACAAATGCACTTGAAATAGAATGGTAAACAAACACTCACAAAGAACACAAACAACATAATTCGGAAACCCTGACATAAATGTCAGACAAAGGTAATAAGAATCTCGTGGCATTTATACGCTTACATATCCTATGTACTGTAGTCATGAAACTTGCCATGTGAAGGGGGTACAGAATTACAATACAGTATAAAGGATAGATTTATCATTAAATACAGTTGGAAGGAAGGGGAAATCCATTAAACTGTACTGTACCATACAATGAATAAAGTAAGGTTTCTCGGTACAGTATTGTCAATTGTTTAGACCATAAGAAAACGAGTGACAGGACTTGACGTCGAATTTTGTGTACTAGGATCATCTGGGTAATACTGAATTCACCAACAGATTACACAATGATAAAAACCATCTGAAGAGTCTTTTTATTGACGACATTTCACCTCGGCCGTTTCAGTTCCCACAAAGCCAATTTACCAGAAGAAACAACAGTGAAATATGTCAATAAAGGATCATTCCAATGGTCACTTTGCATTTTATGTGTCTGGGTAAATAAGAAACTGAACAAATTACTGCACACCAAAGGGGCAGGGTGAGGCAGGGCAGGTTCAAGGGGGTTCAAGTTATCAAAATGGAGGAATAAACATCACAAAGAAACCAACTGCACCACATCACTGAAACACATATGATGGGAATTACAAACAAAACAATTCTAGGATGTGCCACCACAAACTATATAATTATATGAGGTGAACAGTGGAAAAACAAGATTAGCCTTCTGTACTCTTTTCCTTTGCTGAAAATAAATGCCCACAACTTCTTTATTAAATCACTCTCTGCCAATATGATACTGGCTGTTTTTTTCACCATCAGGAAGGGAAAACAATTAAACTATAGATGAGTGCCAAGAATTATATGCATAAAAAAGAATTCTGGGTTTCACTGAGGTCAGAAGGGAACCAAAGCTCTGTTGGACAATTACCCAGCACTCCTTTATTCCTAGGATCATTCTTAGTACAGTACATAATGCAATTCCACAGTGCTGCACCTCATATATTATTTCACCACAAACTACCACGTAAAAAGGGGAACAACCGGCCCACAACAAACCACATCACCACAAATGAAAAGTGGGAACGAGTTGCCGATTCACTAAGGAAAAAGTAACACAACAATTCTCAAACAGACTCAGTGGATCCAATAGAAGGGTTCCACTTCACCTCAAACTGTGTCTTACTAAGAGCGACTGAAGCAGTGGTGAGAAGAGAGAGGGGAGTCGGGATCTTTGTTATTTTACTCTACATGAAGCTGTTGGACTTGCTGTAGAGCTTCCAATTCATTTATCAAGTTCCTGTCGCGTGTCCGTGAGCGCTTCACCGAGGAGGTGGTGCTGAGGCGTGAGGCTGAGAGACGGTGATGATCAAGTGAGAATATTGGCAGTAGTAGTCATGTGAGTCAGCAACAATGTGAGATGGTAGTAGCCATGGAAGATGTGTATGAAGTAGTAGTTTATATATTGTACAGTACTGTATCTGATAAAAACAAATTCTAGCTCTTTAATGCATTAGACAAATCAACATTAATGAAGCGATGGATGAAAAGTTTCAATCAGTACAGTACTCTGGGTCTTGCAATTTGAGTTATGTTGCTCATAGTGATAATTTTGTACTGTACCAGACCCTTATCTGATACACATTTTATAATCAAGTGTACATATATCTAATGAAAGAAGATAGAATATGACAGAGTAAAATGGCAGGCCTCATGTGAGTTGACAGGAAAAGTGTAAATGGTAGGAGTTACTGTATGTCAAAGTAAGATGAGTGGAGTGTGAGAGACAAAAACAGTAGTTGTGTACAATTAATGTAAGTGAAATAAATCCTTGCCAGAGTAGAGTACTGTAGTAATATATTTGATTGTAGAGAACAGAAACAACTGAGACGGAGCCACAACCGGTGATTAATGTGTGAAATAAGACATCAATCCATTATTTATATACGGTACCTTTAAAGAAGGAAGGGAGAGATTAAAGAATTTCTGCTAAAATAATAATAGCAATACAATACCTCATCAATACTATATGTACTTAAAACAAACTACGATATCACTTTCAATTACAAATTAATTAAGCATACACTGATTAAGAGTACATACAGTGCAATAGCAAAGTAATAGCAATGAGCTTGTTATAATAATTATAATAATAACATAATGTAAACAGCCTGCAGATTACTGGCTAAGAATAACACATTTAATCCAAAAAAAATCATAACCCATAACAGTTAAGCAAAACTTGGCAGGCATTAGTGTTTAGAGTAAATAATCTTTTAAATGGTAAATCATTTTAATATAACAAAAATAATTTATATGAAAATATAATTAACTCAAAATAATTAAACCTATTATAGAGCTATACCATACACACTTTAAGGTATTATATTTTTCTATCTATAAACTTTTTCAAACACAAAGAAAGTAATCGGCAGTGATCATAAACCCAAATACTTCCCTACTCTTACTACAATAGGATTATAGCCCCTATGAAAATTACCAGTCACTGTATTTAATTTTTGCATTAGCTTATCCTATAAAGAGTCTTTGAGGTGAAGCAAAATACACAGTTAATTAAAGAAGAATTATTCCAATTGTTCATTTTCCCAGATTTTACCATATACCATCCTATTTTCACTCATTATAAGAATACTTGTAGCCTATCCTAACAGTGAATTTCTGCTTATATCCCTAGAACTACCAACTCCTGTATATATATTATTTTCAGTCACTGAAACAATCTACCAAAAATTATTATTAGTGTCCCAGTAGTGTAGGTGCAAATTCACTAAAGTTTACCACTGTTATCTTCCTCTGTGCTGTATATCCGAGCAGCACTTATCTCTAAGACATATTCCCTACTTTTGTTTACCTATTATTTACTTCCTTGAAACTACCACTTTTCATCTATATTCATGCCTACATTTGCCGTAGTTGCATCAACACAATATCAACTGTTTACTGTGTACTGTACTGTACATCCCAGGTGTGAATCATGCCAGCCGTTATCAATGTACTCACATGATTTGCGGTCAGCGTGTCTTGACCTCTTGCGTTCTCTTGGTGTTGACCTTGTGGGTGGAGCTTGAGTGGCGGTCCTGACGAGTGAGTCTAGCAATGCATCCTCACCCTCCATGGTCACACCCTCACCTCCCGCACCTCTCACAGCTTCCTCCGCACTCACACGACTCCTGGTCTTACCTACAAACATATAATGGTGTATAGATAGGAATATAGACTGGAAAGTATGGTAGTAACATATTTAGGTTTATTACTCAGGGTGAATGGTATACAGTAACTCACACAACTGAACACCATACATTATTTTTACAGTTTAAAGAAATAGTATACTGTACTTTGGTGCACACTGGAGTGCCTCAAATCCTCCAGAGTATGTGAGGAAACAGGGCCAGATTAACAAAAATTATGGTGGCATGTTGGTTGGAATAGTTTAGAGGAATCAGTTGCTCCAGATTTACCAGCATATTTCACTTTTCCCTTACATTATTGAAACACCAAACCATTAAGTGTACAGCCATGGACATTAATTTTGCCATATACTAGATATTGAACTTAACTAGCCATAAAATATCCTCCCTCTGAAGTGACATCAAAATAAGAACATACAGTATTCCTTGCTTGTTGTATCTCCTCCTATTTACTTATTATTACAGTTTCTAGTATTATGTTTGCTGTACTATTAGCAACTGACAGATAAGCCATTAAGAGAAAGCATTGAAGTTATTATAATTTATACAACAATTATCACATCTGGTACTGTACCCTCATCTTTACTTATTACCAGAACTATTTTCAATGACACTATCATACTTTCCTCACAGCTACAGACAGCCATATCCATTTTGCTTGAATTAGCATCCTTTCAGAATATCTGTATAGTATAAGGGTTGAATCTTCTTGTACTGTATGTATTCCTTACCATCTCTGGTACGTCTCCATGTATTTTTGCCTCGGATGGTCTCAGTATCAGACACATCAGAATAGTTGAGAAGTTGTCGGAGGTCAGAGTCAGCCTTTTCCTCCTTCGTCTGTTTTGGTCTCTTGAACTTCTCCATCTGGTGCGAGATTCATGCATTAATGGAATAGTACACAACATTACAGAAAAACATAGAAGTAAATTTTATACAAAGTATAATACAAAGTATAATTCTATACAAAAATGCACTCACCAAAGAATGTGGCAATTGTATGAGTGTGTAAGGCCCTGAATCTGCTACTGGTAAAGCATAATAGAAAACTGTTCTGTCAATGAACCACTGCAAGAATTTTCAGTAGGCTACAAGAATTACATGAATAAATTGATCAAACACTATTTACCTTAGTAACACAAGTTAGGTATGCAGTATAAATACCTGTCTAAACATCCTATAATGAGAAGCATTAATTGATATGCCTCGGTACTGAATTTTGACACTGAGAAATACCAGCTACATATAGGTCTTCAGTACTGTACAGGTTCTTCTTCTAATGATGTTTATATCTGTACTGTACAGTACTAAATAACAATAACAACCATCTAAACACCTATAATCTCAAGTGGCAATACTGAACATTAAGTCAGTCATATACCCTGTCAAATAATTTGCAAGTTATATATATCTTATAAAATGTAGTTGGAAATAAAGAAATGTCAACTGTAAAGTTTCTCATAACTTATTTGAACAGGAAAAAATTTAATGGATTAGAAAATGGTTATTTTATAAGGCCTTGAATATTTTTTTTTTTTTTATACATTATAACTGTCATTACTGACATCAGATTTCACACACAACATAATTATCATGTCTGCAAATCTAATTCTGCAGAGTGACACAACAAATTAGAAAATTTAATTACATATACAATACTGTATTAATAGCATTATTAAAAAGAAGCAACACCAAAGACAAATAGAATCTCAACTCTGTTTGTGGGAAATGGTTTGGGGAAGTTTATCAAAAATCTCAGGGTGTACAGTACTGTACTTCAAAGATGAGTCATATGTTTCATGAAACTTCTACTACTGTAACCCACGTGTTGAGCAAATACCACATCACATACAGTGACAGGAGATTGAGCCACCAAATTACAAAATATAGTACAGCACTGTACTGTACTTATATTCAAATGTGTGTCAATTTAGTTTGAGAATGCTAATTCCTAAGACTGTAACTAAATACAGTACAGTATACTGGTTACAGCACTGTACTTGTAGATCATATACTGTACTGTAAAAAGTATTGATATAAAACCTTAGTTAAAATTAACATAACATAATAAAACAGCCAGCAACTAAAATTTCATTGAGCATTATGCAGCTAAAAACTGTAATGACAGTGAGGAAGAAAACAACTGAATGACAACATATGCAAAAAAATACAGCCAAAGAAAACATGACAAAGAAATCAGCATGGAACACAAAATAAAAGACAAATCCACAAGAACTAAATAAACTAAATTATTAAATTCAACCCGATTCTCTGTGACAGAAGCTTAACACAGTACTGTAGCTACCGATTTGTTCTTTAAGCAGGGTCTGATAATCCCGTTGGCTCGGTAGTCCGTTTCCTGATAGAGGTGAGGGGAAGTAGCATAAATTTAAAGATTATAAAACAGTGTCTATAGGAAATCAAAATGTGTGTAGAATAAATAGCACAGCTAAGTGTCAATCAGGAATTAGGCATATGAAAAGTTTCCAATGGGTGACACAGCTACACTTCATGCATTCAGATTTACAGTTTATGCAGATGTGAAGTTCCTGGTGACTTAAATATAAAAGAAATAACTAATGTATCCCTGAAATAAAAATGAAAATGTTATTATTCTTGCAAGAAATCAAAGCTTTAAAGAAACTACTGTAGAAGATACTGTACAGACAGTATTGGTGTACTGTACTGTACTGTACTGAATTTTTCTGAAAATCAGCTTCAAGTAATAAAATACAATACCCGAATCCAAACTTTTTTTCTTTTAAATGTATTAAGCTACATTAAGCATATTGATCCTAGAGGCTAGTGCAGTGATATAAACTGCAACATTAAGTACGGGTTCTCACCTCGACAATCATCTTCCCCCTGGTCTTATTTCGTTCCCTGTGTGCCGCCTTCTTCTGGATCTGTTGCAGAACTCGTTCTCTACAGGTCCTATACTCAAGGGCAAACTCACTGATGACAGAACACACATGCTGCAACTTCACCTCCCGAGCCGTATGTACTGGAGTTCCCAGCCACAACAGGAACCGCTGAAATCTGGGGACAGGAAAAACAAGAATGGGAGAAATTAAAATTTACAGTAAATTGATAATTCTCTGGGCTTTCTTTGAGTTAACTACACATACAGAACATTACTGTATGTACTTAGAATTTATAGGCTCTGTCAAAGTCACAGGAGGAACCTGCTGATATACAACATTTAGAGAGGAAGGATAGTTAACAAATGCTGATAATGGTATAATAATTATCTTCTTGAATCTAGGATCTTTCTTATGGTAAATATATAACTACAGTATAAAATCTTGCATCTAAATATATACAATATAATAAATGAAGGCATGTAACCATACAGTAATTAATTACAGATGATGATGATTAACAGGAAATAATGTTAATGAAGATATAATTGACAGTTAACAAATGATGATGATGAGAATAATGTGCCATAACTAACCTGGTCATCACTCGACGGTATATGATGCCCAGCACTATAATTCTCTCTGCACAGTCTGCCAGGAACTCTGACATTCTTTGGAAAGAATGGTACAGTACATGTTAGTTAATGTATAATGGTAGTTATTGTATTTCCAGAGAAATACATAATTTGTACTGTATTGTACATTCAAACTCGCCAACTATTAGTTCTATGTTCAGTATCCCGCTACTGGACCATTTCTGTCATTAAGGAAGATTGCATCCTTGAAAATTTTTCAAATGCTCATTACTGGTAAGTCAGACAGGGATTTGTCAAGATATACCTGTATATAAAAGAAGTACTGTATGTTATTGAAATCTGAGATATAACTTACAGTTTCAATATTGTAGGTTATTATATGTCAAGTAAATGTAACAGATCTGTTAACTATATACAATAGGCAGTACAGTACAGTACAGTACAGTACAGTACAGTATGCCCTTTACCTACACACTGTTACAGTATTGTAGACACACTTTAGCAAAACACAATTTACTCACTTTAATTTAATTTGTGTTGGCCCATCATGTTTGGCAATGGCTTTGAGATGGTCCCAGGAGGCTTTACAATCAGCCTCCATTTTGGTAATATTACTTGCAAGCTCTTCAAAGTCAACTTTGGAGGCTCGTGTAATGGATCCAATCTGAGGAAGGAACACATGCTCACTATCAGGAGGATATTTCAATACCTGGCAATGGGTGATGATTGGTAACAGGAATGCCACATTCATATTTATATTTCAGGAGCCATACAATACCAGTGGTAATTCACATATGAATGATAACATAATATAAGAAAATTACATATCTTCTACTATACATAAAATCTCTCACTACAAAACATACTGTACAGTACATACAATAATTATTCACAATAATTCAAATATACAAATAAATATGTAAAAAAATATAAACTTTTTTCTGTACCTCAGAATACAGATCTGTTGTGTCTGGGAACTTCTCAATAACGAGGTGACACAGGTGGTGTAGGAGGGAGTGTTTATGTACCGTGTCCTTCACCTCGGGTACTTTACTCAGGTACTCAATCTGGAACCCTTTGACGTCGCTCCCATTAAGGAAGTTTCCCACTGCCAGCAGCACTGATAGGATCACCTTGAAGGTCTTGTTCTTCTGTAGGGCCTCCACACCTTGCTTAATGTCCATTAGGGGGTCTGCTACTTCCTGTATAACATCAAATGGTGATGGATAAAAAAGTATAAGTTGACCCAAAAATAACACCGACAACTTTTATATTATCTAACATTATGTGACCATATCAAAGGCAAAAAGCCATCTCACTTATAAACATTAGCTTATACAATTCACAATATAGCACACACAGTTTTCTGGTACATGAAATAACACTACACATCATACAAGGGTTCAGGGGTACAGTATATGATATTGTTGGTGGGTTGTACTTCCACTTGAACAGTCTCACCTTCTCCATGTTTTCATAATCCATCTTGAATATCCATAAGCTTAACCTTGCTGGCAGCTCAGATATAGAAGCCAGCATCATGAGGAACTGTTCAGCTGAACCAAGAGGTAATTCAGGGTTGGAGATGGCTGCTTCCTGAATCTTGTGCTTTTCTTCAGCGGTTGGTAGCATTGTGGAGAGAAGTTTCTGCAAGAACAAACCAATGTTAAGGAAAGAGTAAGATTTTGATGGCAGGCCAGATGCTACAGCTTCTTTCAAAGTGCACCACAAGACAGATCATCAAAATTGAGGAAGTCTGCTTTTCGTTATTGGTATTTTGGCCCAATTACTAAATCCCTATCCAAGTTAATACAGTACAGTACTGTATACACTCTCTAAGTTATATTTTTTCCACAGGCATTTATATACACTAGACCAATGGCTATGACCACGTCTTTCGTGGCCATAAAATGCATGACAATCCACATCAGAAACTAATGACAGCAATCCGCTCACCTCAATGCCCTCTCTGTTGATGATTGACGAATCCATCTTGAGTATAGCGGTCTTGATGGTGCGGGGTGGTGGGAGTTTGGTCATGCCGATGTTGATGACGTTGGATCGCTTTGGGTCCAGAACAATGAGCTCCTTCACCCCCTTCTGGTCTTGTTGCTTCTACAAGAGGGAGAGGAGGAAGGAAGGAGAGAGAGGGTGGAGAGTAAGATGATATATTAATTAAAGACATTCTGTATATACCAGACCAGCTATTAAGTAACACCTTGACTCTTATGCATTTATTTTTGTTAACACCCAATGATATTATTTATACAAACAATGTCCCATTGATCCACAGCCTATAAACAATGTCAATTAAGTAACCTTTAGCTAAGTACTTTATCTGCTAATAATAATGAGTACTGTAACGGAATAACATAAAACACATTCCACATACACAATAGCATGGCTGAGTCACTTTAAGGACTGTCTTATCATTATTGGTTATGTTTACTTTTTTTCATATTCATTTCATATTACAGTACATCATGTACACTTTTAATTGTGTATTCGCTTTAGATAAAAACACCAAAAACGATAAAATAATTTTACCATCAAAGTAGCACAAGCATGCTAAATCTGAACAAACATCACATCTATCATATCAAAACAAATGCAATAAGGAACATATTTACCTCAATAGGACAACATCTTATCACCAAGCATAACCACTGGAAACACACAACCAACCAAGCATTACAAGGTGACAAGACCAGCAAATACAATGCAAATCTATATGCAGCACAGAGGGCTTGGCAAATAATCTCAAACACTCAGACAAACAAATTAACATTCATAAATAGCAAAGAGATAAAATGTACTCAGTGATGATACAAACTCTCTCAAGACCACAACCAGGAACTGTAATTAACTTCAGTTTTCAATATCACCATTTGATACTAACTGATTCTTACAGCCAGCTGATCCTCAAGGAGTGAAGAATTGACCAATCACACTGATGCACATACAAAAACTGCATGCACACAAAAAATTCACAGAATATCTTTAAACTACAGTACTCAAGAGTGGCATGAAGACTTTAATATAATTGTCTTCAGTCTTACATCACACAACACATCACGTACACTTGGCAAATTTACTAGGAGGTTCACCCTGGAACCTGTACACACAATTCTACTAGACATAACTTTGTGAATGATGGCTTTCTGTAACTTTATGACCGGTAGATCCGTTAGCTGGTAAAAGATCCACCAATCTTCAATGCAAAAAGCTGTGGTTCACATAATACCATGGGAAAAGTGTGAGAATGAGTACCAGAGTGAACCACGAGGAACATTTACCGGCCGTACACATCAAATTCCAGCATAATGCAACACACACCAGACGGAGATAATTATAACCTCGAGAGTTGAAAGATGGAAAGAGGAAAAATAAACTGGAGATCTAGACTCCATCTACCCTACAGAGTACCAACATAAACTGTAAAGTCCTGTGACAATCACAGACTTTGATACCTTGTCTATGTTCATGAACTGTGAATTTCAAAATTGTGATTGAGGTGTACAGTAGTTGACTCATCTGTTTGTTTATAGCTTCTGAGATTTATATGTTTGTCTATTCACAATACAATGAATTTCAAAGTTCACTACCCAGTATCTCTAATGATATTCCAGAATAAATAATTTAAGTGTATTTAATAATTTTGTATATTTATTGAAGCTTACTATATTTGAAGAATTATGTTCCTCTTGTTTGGTAATAAACAAATCATGCTAGTAGACATAAGTATAGTACTGCACAGTACTGTATGATACTACTGTACAATACTATATAAGAATAAAATAGTGATCAACATATTAATACTGTATAGTGAATGTCTACAGGTGTCTCTTTTTAATATATTTTAAAAATTATGGGCCTGCAGTTGGGCACAATCAAAATCTCTATACTTTCAACATGTTGAAACTCCACCTGGGAAAAGAGATAGAGAGAAAAAAATACATAACAGAATGAATCGAAGAATCGATAAATTTCAGAAAGCTGAAATTGTGATTATGAAATTAAAAACAAATGACTGACAACATAAAATGTATAGTAAAGTACAATATGCCCCCATGCAAGCATGCTGATGCACTGAGACATATGATTTTCAACTTTATTATATGAATACAACACAAATAATATTATATTGTATCAATGATTGGAAGGGAGCATAAAAAAAAAACACTAATTTTGGAGCAGTCCTTATTTTCACATGTTTTCCCTTACTTTTTGCTTTACTTGAACAGACTCCTCGACAAGAAGTACGTTTTATGCAGGCTAACAAAAGTCCAAATAAATTACTTACTGTACTTTAGATCTTGAATCTGAATGAAGTTGAAAATCATGTATCCGAGAATATGAAGGGCAGAAAGCTTAAAAAAATACTGTACATAAATTGGAGCATGAACTCAACAAAGCCTATGAGAACTTACCTCCTGTGAACAACCCAGCAGCAGCACGGTTATATAGTGAGCCAAAACAAACAGAAAGGGCATTAGCGTTGAGTGGTATATAATAATAATACAGCTTATATGGCATTAATCTTGCTTATAAAATACACGGAATGGTCCACAGAGAGAGGGGGGCAGCAGAGGATTAGAAAGGTACCTCTATAGTCATTAATTTTTTGCCACCAGTGCTAAACCTCCACAGCAGACATCATACTGACTACCTCTAATTGATCAGAGCTGATCACCATGGTCAAAGGAGTCATAAATTGGCCAATCAGATGCAAAATATAGCCTCCTATGATATCAACTGTAGAGATTTACTGTCAGCAAAAAATAAATAAACAGACTATATGTGATAGTAAGTGTATAGTACAGTGTAGCAACACTTGGTTATAATTACTACAGTATGGGTGGGTCATATGCAAGAACATTTATGGTGTTAATGATCTCATAGTACCGGTATGATGACTCCCTAGACAAAGTAGTGAGCTATCGTACTGGTGCCACGCAATTGTCAACACCATTATTATTCTTTCATAGGGCCCAATGTGTTATTATGTATTCACTTTGTCATTAACTCTCTCAGGCTTGTTATTCAGAGACATGTAAACAGTTTCCACTGCTTAAGAAAACCAAACACCAAATGTTCTGATGTAATTTTCTTTGACAAAAGCCAAAAGGACTCACTCTGTGGTCCTGTGTGATATTACTTGACTCTTAAACAATGTCTTATACAATATTGAACATTTGGACTAACAACAGATGATACTAAATGTTATAACAGAAATGTCCATCTTTCAAGGGTTATATGAACATGATTTTGCCCAAACCACTGTGAAACATTCTCTGTAGTATCACTACAGTAATCTAAATGTCTGGATTCCATAACATAACAAGCATTATCAGTATAATACATAACCTTACCCTGAGAGTGTTAACTTTATGTAAGAGAGAGAATACAGTATGGTCTACAGTACACACAGATGAGAAGCCTGGGTGTACAAAGAATGTGGATGAGGTAGAGTAGCCTATATGATGGGTCTAAAGTGATAATCTCATTCACTAAACCTGCATTAATAACTGTTGTACATGTATTAAACAAATATTACAAAAAATTCTGCTATTTTCTTAATGTCGTAACTAAATGAATATTTATTATGCAAAGTTTATCACGAGTTTATTAATTTCTAACTATAAAATTATTATATTTTACATTTGTTTAAAAAGCTTCTAACGTCCATTACCAACTGCATTTATAAACAAAACAAGCAAATTATTAAGAAGATGATTGTAACGGACAAAAAATCATTATCTTATTAACTTTATGCATTCCTGAACAAATAAGTACAGAAGCAACTTTAGACCAATCATATCAAGTGTTGTCTCCTTATTATTATTATTGCATGTAAGTGTAAGAAGTAAACTGCACTGGTTTGTTGTTAGTGGAACATTATTAATGGTACTGGTGATTAGAATATTATGAAAAGAAAGGTAAAGCAATATTTTATCAAAATTCCACACCTGTTGTTTATATCATTCATTAGAAGAAATTCAATACTTTCATGCTCCGATATAGAATTTATAGTTTTACATCATATGCACACAATCAATGTTGTATAACATCTAACCAAACTGCACAGTCTTCATGTGACTAAAGCTAATTAATGCATGTCTAGGTTGCTGAAAGAAACAATGCAAGAGTCCACACTATACATGTATTATATAGAGTAAAGTAGTTCTTTTTAGCTACTAATGTATTTGAATGTATACTTTCCTTGTAAAACAGTGAGCGAGTCTAAAAATTATCACCTTTTTTGGCTTATTATTTGGTACTACAGTACATGAAGTCATAAATATAGACAGCAAGTATTATGTTAAGAACACTATGTGAAAAGTACAGTTACAGGTATGTCTCAATTTACATCAGAATCCTGCACTGTAAATGCATCAAACCGAGACCTACTTATACTGTACAGTAGTTATATTGACCAAGATCTGTACTGTACTGCTGTACAGTAACATAATGAAATTTAGGCAAGTTGTCCACAATTTTAGTGCACACACAGAACACCCATATATCTACCTGGTACAATATATAGTATTCTTTATTAAACTTCCAACTGAGGCAGATATTGTTGTCAATTATCGATATACTGTACAGTACTGTACTGTACTACTGTTTGACATTTTTTTTTTTTTTCATATGATCCGACACTGGACATAGGCTTCATGAAGCCCGTTACCATGGCCCAGGTCAACTGCTGCTCACACACACACACGTCACAACTTCCGAACTGGTACCCAGCCACAGAGAGAGGGAAGTGAGGGTTATTCCCAAATACTGCAGCTGTTATGGTACCAGCGAGGGTGTTTTACAATGTTTGGTGGCCTTATAGTTAGTGCCTGACCCTCAAATCGGAAGAGTAAATATTCTCAGGCCCTCACCTGAGAGGATTGATCACCCGACCTCTAGGTTATGAGTAAAGAACACTAACCACTCGGCCACCTCACCTTCTAAAACATAGAGTATTTGTTTACTACTGTATATCCTAAACTTTTTTTTTTTTTTTTCATTTTTATCTTATTAGATACAGGTATGTCTTTTCTAAATCTGACTCACTTCAATTTGGTATACTGTAGCTAAACACCGGTTTCCTGCCTCTACCTACAGTAGTCATATCGAAGAAATACTATCTTATCACAGTGAATAATACACAAATACAACATTTTCTGTTGCTATTAAGTGCTCTTACCTATGTCATGCAGATAATTCATCCAGGCAAGCTTGCAATGATTATGATAGTGAAGCTGTTTGAAGCTTACATTTATCTTTCTACTTTATGCTTAAATGGTTACGTTATTGCGGTTGGAGTTAGCTTTTAGTTAAGCCATTAATGTTTGCAGACCTAAGCATGCAAGTGTTAAATAAAGTGTTGATGATTTATATACCTTTGCTTGTAAATATTTGCTTGTATTGAACAGTACTAGACTGTAGATCTACATATAGCATATTAGTGCATAAATGTAATGTAGTACTGTACAACGTATTTGACATTCCTTCCCCAGGTTAAACATTCACTACCATACTACTGTATACATAAATATTAGGATATTTTATTACTTTTTGCACAAGGTCTGTTTTTCTCTCTGATTGATGATACATATTCACTGTCAATAATGTAAAGGCCAAAGATGATTGGTCGAAGCTAGCCACCCATGAATTAGGAGGCATGGAACAGTCAATCAGATATTAAGCCTATACAATATTATCTGTGGAAATGTACTGCCAGCCAGATATACTGTAAACAGATTATACTATGGTAAGTCCCAAACTATAAGTAGTTATGATGTGCTCATTATCTATTTATGTGTCAGAATACAACAAGAATGTTTGCAGTAACCACAAGTGTTATTATTTTCCTATCAGATTTACTGGTGAAAAAACAAATTAGGCACCAAAAAACACCCCATAACCAGCTTACCTTTGCTATGAGATCCTTGGCACGGGATTCAAAGAGGTGTTCCAGCTTCTGTGTGTCAATTGGAACACTATCAATATTTGTCCAGACGGTGCTGTCAACCCTTGGATCCTCTCGAACCTGCGAAAATCAATATGCTTGTAATAACATCAAAATTATTGTTTGACTTAGCATTCTTAGGCTTGTCACTCAAGATGTGGCCAACTGAATGGTTTACAATTACTGAGATCAAATAACACTTACATTTTCACAAAATGCAAGCAAAATATGTGAAGTACAGTACCAAGGAACTGAAATGTTGAAGTACTAAATATCATAATAAGTCATGTTTGTGTTAACCCCACCTCAGTGCTAAGAAATTACAGAATACTCAATTTAAAGGACAAAACACTCCAAAATAATCAAGAACAATATACAGTAACTAGAAACACTGAATATTATCATAATATTTTTGAAAAACCCTACAACACAGTTTATCAGTTATGTTTTGCTACAGTTTCTTCACCCTTTGCACCTGCACATAGAGAAGCAAAACTTTATTGTTAAAGGCTGCTCCTCAAATTGTGTGCTCTCCTACACTTAAGTGCAATTAAGATTATGTTTCTGTATTGTGCATCCTACAAGAAAAATAGTAATAGCCAAATGAAATAACCTTATTCCAATACAACTTGATGGTTAATTGGTCTGAATGAGCTTAATGATTCCCTTGAAAATGGAATGGCTCATCTTTTTTCAGAATCATTTCAAGGCATTCCTCATATTAGTAAATAAAATGTTACTGCCAGTACTAAACAGTATATTGTGAGAGAAGTATACTAACCTCTTTCCAGAATAACTTGATTGTTTTCTTGGTCTTTTGATTCCTTGGGTGACCATTTTCTTCAGAGTTTGGCAGCGGTGAACACCCCTCCCCGACGACTGAGCTGGGACGGGGGCCGGGGGGAGCGGGGGGAACTGGGGGGGCAGGGGGAAACGGAACCCCGGAGGGAGGCGGAGGAGGAGGTGGGGCCCCGAATGGAGGAGCTGGGGCCCCAAACATAGGAGGTGGTGGTGGTGGAGGAGGAGGAACACCAACACTCTGAGTTTCCACCGAGAGGCTGTCGTCATCAGAGATCAGATCACTGAAGTCTAAATCACACAGATTCAATGGACGATTCAAATGTTTGATGAGGTTCTCCCACTGTATGTCATTCTCAGACTTCTTTGGAGGTTCAGGAGTTACCGCGCGGTTTTCCTTCACCTCTCCCTTAGAGTGTGACTTAGCGAGACCGTCCTTGATCTTGTTGATTCTTTCACTGATGTCGCCACCTTTCCTGCGCTCTCCATCCACCTGATCAGATCATATTATATTATGAAGTTCATGAATAAAAAAATTAAGTGAAGTATGCTCTTGATACAACACCAATATAAAGATCATTGAAATATGAAATAACTTTATGTAATCTGTAATCTAAAATCATACAATAATGGATTATCAAAGCCTGAGAATATAAATGAGTTTTAAAAGAGTTATTAAATGTTGTTGTTGTTGATGTTCCCTCAGGGCAGAATGGCTTCCTGCCCCACAGACCCCTGGTACGCTCTGATCGCAGTGAAAAAATCAAAACAAATTAAAATAAAGGAGGGGCTGGCCCTATATGCCTGGGCTACTGAAGCACATCCCAGGGAAGTGCGACCAGAGCTTACTGAACTAGGGAGTCTGGGGTCTTTGACCACACAGCCAGTGCTGTGGGCCTAAGTCCACGTTACCACAAGAGCTACAAGTGGTTCCGCACCTTCCATGAGACCAGTCCTGAAGGGACCATAAGGGGGAGGGAGTTTACACTGCTGCATGCAAAGGGAAATGCACCCCAGTGTGGTGGCGATCCACACAGCAGTGAAAAAAAAAGGAGCCTCCGTTTGCAGTACAGTACACCAAACATGGATTTTTAATTCATGTGGGCAGACCTCTTCAAATCCATTAGAAAATGACCAGATCCTACAACAATCTTCATTCTAGCCTGTGAAAGATGACTAATATTCACAGAGAATAAAGTCGTGTAGAAAGGAGTAGCAGCTGATTTTAAATATGTAATACAAATACCACAGCTAAGTGACATCAAACTTGACTGAAACCTTAGAATTCATAAACTTTGAAGGACAGTACACTACATAATTACTGGCATCCTTTACTTCAATCAAAATATAATGTAGACGTGATTATAAAACCTAAGGAACAACCAACCTTGCCCGCTGCCTGAGCATTAGCTTCCACTGCCTGCCTTGCATTGCCTCCCTCTCCTCCTTCCTGTTGTAAGCTGGTTATTCTTGAGGCAAGGTCCTGAATGTTGGATAGTGAATCTCTCCTCCCTCCAGTCCCTCCACTTCCCTCCTCTTCCCTCCGGCTGTACATCATATCCATAACCCATGACGCCTGTTTGTTCAGGCCAGACAACTCATGGTTCTTTCTGTTCTCATCTTCCACATTATTGCTGAAAAAGAGTGAAAAATATAACACGATTTCTTTTCAGTTCTTTATAAAGTATTTTGAAATAAAAAAATGAAAATAATTACTGCAATGAAATATCAATGAACCAGAAGGCATTTTTAATTTTTTTATGCAGTCAACAAGAATACAGCATCTCATTTAATAGTGAAATGTACTGTCACTGACACAGGCTGATTTAGTGTTACATACAATTTTCCACTGTGTGTTTTCAATATTCCATAAATCTTACAAGAGGCTAAAAAATGAAAACAATACTGTATATAAGTTTCAAACTGCTCAAAATGTCTGGTAACAGCAAAACATGACAGAAAAAACAACAATATGCGAGGACTGACTCTGATGACTGTGAGCTTCTCCTGGTCTCATTAATGGTCTCCTGTTCATTGATGAAGGTGCGGTGTCGCTCTGCTCTCTCCCTCCGTCTCCGTAGGGCAGGGGTCACACCAGCATCGGCATCTGTAGGCAACGACATGAGGAAGGGGTAGAAGTATGTTTTGAGCTATATGCAAAGAAATTCATATGCTTGAAAATGATGAATAGTTGGGTGGTACAGTATGTCAGGATGGAACATAATGTTCATAATGACAGTTGCCATGACTCCCATGCAAAAAATCTTGAGCTATGCAAATGATGATCATGCCAGCCACCATTAGAACCTAACTCATGACTTTAAATTGTCCTATCATCCCTGTCATACACCTTTTCCAGATCCATGAATAGCAGGATACAGCTTCCTGCCCTTCCCAAAATATTTTCCAGAGAAGGTGAAGGAGATGAAGCATGACTAGTTAATGAAACTCTATATGGAGGAACAACTTACTGTAGCCTCAACCACAGACAGAATTCAAGTTAATTATCATTGGAAAGGTAAGCTAGTCATCAAATCACTTGACAAAGGAAAGATCTGAACTTCTAACCACAAGACTAAGAAGAACAACAGTACAGACTAGTACTAGTATGTTAAACACTCGGCCACCACCCATCAGAATGGTTCAGAGGTTCAGTACTTACGTTTAACTCCTCCTGTCAGTTCACTGGGTGGGAGGCCATTGATGTTTATTATAGTAACATGGTCGTCATCGCTGCTTGACCCTCGACCTCCTAAATCATCATGACCTCCAACACGATTATTCTGGAGGATAGAAAATGATGATGTGAAATAGAAAAAAGAAGAAAAAACTATTCGGCCGGTAGGACCAAGTAGTCACCATGAAGGAGACAGAGAGAAGGGACAACAAACACAAAGGTAAAAGGAGGAAAGGAGGGTCAGTTGAAGAGAGGAAAGGGATCAGCTAGGGACTAGATAAGAGAGTAAAAGCTGAGAGAATGAAGGAAACAGAATAGGCCAACACAATTCATTAATGAGTATATGAAGACATTTCTTCCCATCATAATCATAGCAACTCAATCATCTTGTAGATTAGTCTTTCAATAGCCCAGTTAAACATCTTTCAGGCATTTACGTTTTTGACCCAGCAAAACTCACTCTTTCTTGATTTTCACTATCACCCTCATGATGCTAGTCCCCACTTCCAGTTATTTCATCCTTAATCTTACCTCCTGTTCTTCCACCCCCTACTATTACACAGCCTCCTTCAGTTCCTCTCCAATCAAAAAAATTTCTTCCCCCATCCACCTCACTCTTGTACACCCATCTCCCTGTCAATGATCACTACAACTGAAGTGTTGGCAACTGAACACTCAAATACATACCTTGCCTATTGCTGTCTTAGATGGTGAAGGAGACAGATTATGGCGACGAGACTTTCTACGGTCCAGGGAGTCTCTGTCAGTTGAGGTGATGCGAGGGATTTGTCTGCAAATGACACACACAATAACTACATTGGCAGACAATGAAGAACACTTTTGGGTAAAAATACACAAAATTTCACACAAAATTAGAGTACTGTATTGTATTATGATGAGAAATGAGAAGGTCAACACATCCTACTGTACCTTATGGAAGGATCAATGGTGCGTGTTCTACAGACGTCATCACCATCCTCGTACGCCAACACTGCCTCATAGATGGTGAACTGTTGTAGAAGGTCCAAGTCACTGTCAGACCTGTGCATGTACCTGAGGAAAACACCATCATTCATCATTATATTGGCAAAACTGTTCAACAAAAGGCAGCAATATTATATTCACAACTGAAGGCTACTGTTTCCTTCAAAATGTGACACAAATCAGTAGCAGAGGTGGCCGAGTGGTTAGTGTGCTGGACTCTTAATCTATAAGTCAGAATATCGATTCCTCTCAGGTGAGGGCCTGAGAATAGTTACTCTTCCAATTTGAGTATCAGGCACTAACTAAAAGGCCACCGAACGTCTTAAAACACCCTCACTGGTACCATAACAGCTGCAGTATTTGGTAATTACCCTCCCTCCCTCTCTCTGTGGCTGGGTACCAATTCGGAAGTTGTGACATGTGTGTGTGTGAGCAGCAGTTGACCTGGGCAATGGTAACGGGCTTGATGAAGCCTACCGTATGTCCAGTGTCAGACTAATAATTGAAATCTAAGACACTAAAGATGGGTAAGGTTGAACTTCATAAGAACTCACTTGGCAATCAGAGTTTCAATGCCTTGTTCCTCGAGGTAGTCTGTCTGGTCATAGTAAGTGTCCTGGTCGGGTATACCATTCAGAGTTTTGTTGACAAGTGTCATGGTGTATGTCAGCAGCTCCATATCAAGGCTGTCACGACCCTCCAGTAGACGCATGATGGTCGTCCACGGAACATCACCTGAGGGAGTCATGGATTGAAAAAGATTACAAGAGATAAAACACAACATAAAATAAATTACATAATGCATAACAGACTATCACAATGACACAGAAACAACACAAAGAAAGAGATGACAAATATATATCATAATTCAGAAAACAAAAGGTGATAGTACTGTACAGTATATCAATATAGCCTTCAACCATACACCCCCACCTTTTGAAGAATCCACGGCATGTATGGCATCAACCAGCACGAGGGCGTTGGCTTCTGTGTACTCGACAAACACCAGGAGTAACTTGAGTGCTGTCTTGACCACCAGGCGGTACTTGGAGGCCACCAGGGAGTAGAGCCATTGAACAGTGGGTCGGTGTTCCATCACTCCATTCATTCCATCCACGTACAGCATCACCTGTCCCAGCGCTGTTACAGAAGGAGGAACATTAGAAATTCTGTGTTATTCACCCATTCACGGTCTGATCCTTTGCTGGATTTGTGGTACCCTCATATTCTGACCAGTAATTGTCATGGTTTACATTATGACGGAAGAAGCAAATCACCGTCTCATTCACGACACTAGTAACATATGACATTATTCTCAGAGCTCAACATCATCACACATGTAAGAAAGGAGACAACAGAATTTTACATCGTGACTGTACACACGTCGAATGATTTACCTTCAGTGCACATTTTACGCCAGGATAAAAAGAAAAAAACCCGCTACACTGCCCAGCCCCATGCAGGGTTCAAAGGCAACGTGAGTCAGCCATGAGCCACACGACACATAACAACACAGGGAAATGCTGGCCAAGGATGTATAAAGGAGAGAGAGAAGGAAGTCTTTGATCGTCTTGGAGGGGGTACACACATAAATAAATAAATAAGTAAATAAATAAATAAAAATATGAAAAAAGAAACTCTAACATATAATTATATAGGTGCTCTTCTCGTGTGAAATATTGACACCTCCAGACGATAGATACTCAAAAATAATTTGTTTAGTTTTGGGATAAGATGAGCTGTGTCGATCATTTAAAAATTAAGGAAACCCCGTCCCTTCTGATCGATGGTTGTTTGATCGTGTGTACTAGAGACCCTATATAGAGTCTCTAGTGTGTACAGTCACGTCTAATAAAAAAAAAAAAATATTCAATGAGAAAGCCGGCACATTTTCGACCCGTTAAAAAAAAAAAACTAAAAAAAAAAAAACTAAAAAAAAAAACTTCTTAGGTGTAGTGGTATATCTTGGCTACAACTTACCCCTGAGTATGTAGTTCTGATAGTTCTGGTCGGCGGAGGATCCCACCTTGACGAGGCAAGTGAGGCCATCATTCTGTACAAAGGCGTGTACCAGGTCCTTGTCATCTTGGAATATCTGCTTCAAGGAGAACAAGGCTCGTCGCAACTCACGACCCTCGCTGTTCACTAGTTTCTCTGTTAAATATAAGACTAATTTGTATCTCTGTAAAATTATACGACTCATTTGTATCTCTGTAAAATATGCGACTCATTTGTATCTCTGTAAAATAAACGACTCATTTGTATCTCTGTAAAATATACGAGTTAACTAGTTTCTCTATTAAATTTTGATGGGAAGTTGGAACTATATTAAAAAGAAATGTACACTCCCAATCCAAAATATGTATCCAGGTCTTGTTGAAGTTTCGAATCATTTGACATACTATATAGTGAACCAATTACAACGCTTATCCTGTTTTATATTTGATTGAGCTCACTTAATACTCGACCAGGCTATTCGAAGCCTGGATACATATTTTGGATGGCGAGTGTACATACATTCCCGTCTCTATTACATACTTATGATCCTTACAAACAACTTAAGGACATAAATATACTTAACGGGCCATTAAAAATTATCACAATTAACATTTTTTCATCTTTGGGCTTCATACACATAATATTATAATGGGTGACCCTATAACTATTTACCAGTTTCTCTATAATATACACATACACACACCATTAACCTATATATGTATGCTGTATAATTATATCAGCTTTGTGACTGTTTGCCTCTTGTAATGACCTTCGAGAAAGAGAGAGAGAGAGAGAGAGAGTGCTTGTGTGTGTGTATTGAGTCGCCCTCTAAATGTGAAAGGTAACTTGTATAATATCACTACCATTACCATATGTGAAAGGTAACCAGTTCCACTTATATGTACAGTACAGCTCACATCCAATCATGAATCAATATGAATTAATGCACACACACACACACACACACACACTCTCTCTCTCTCCACACACACACATACGCTACAGACAGACATATAGGGAGATATGGAAGAACTAGCCGTCCTCACCT